>JANAKD010000421.1:0-19574 GCA_027627215.1 Lecanicillium saksenae | reverse complement strand
TCCTCCGGCGGGGTCCCGACGCTACAACTTGACGAGGTCACCGCGACGCAAGGTCATGCAAGCCAGGGCGGCGTGGTGGAGGGGGGCCGAGAAGCTTCGCCAACAGCGGCCGACGCCTTCCGACGTCGTAGGGGCAGCTCGAATCGCGATAGCGTCTTTGCAAGCCCCGGAAATCCGCGCAAGAGCCAGGAGGATATGGCGGAACTGGGGCGCATGCCGAGTGGGCAGAGCACTGCAACCAGACGCAGCGCTGGCAGGAGGCCAAGCACAACGCAGAAGTAATGGAGTCATGATGCATCTGCTTGGCGCGCCTCCGTTGTTGCTTTCGAAGGTTGCAATTACTAATGCAAGATTACATAGCATACAATGTCGGTTACACTGGGAGGCACCGTCAAATCAGCGTTGGTTTGATATATTGAATTGATCATGATAGTTAATCCAGTCCAGGCTTAATGATCAACTGGTAATGTGCACCGATTTTAACAATGTCCCAAAAACACGTGGCTCAACGTAAACGATGCCTTTCCCCAAACGCCTAACCCGATGTTATGCTTGCTTGCTTAGAACCCAAAGAAATAACCCATCTTTACTCATCATCATCACTATCAATGATAAATCCGCCACGAACGCGCGCTCGACGAGCTGTGGAGGTTGGCGCGGCAGCATCATCTCCGTCTGCGTCACCAGCCACTACAGCTGCTACTGTAGCCTTTGAGGCAGCGGTATCAGCATCATCAGGAGCGTCGTTCATACTTGCGTCGTCGTCATCATCTGTATCAGGACTCAATCTGCGCCGCTTCGGCTTTTCCGCCTCACTGCCATCTACAGCAGTGTCGTCGGTCTCGCTGGCATCAGCGGCTGACTGGCTGCTAAGCATGCGCTGCGCGAAATTAAGATCGTCGACTTCGTCCTCATCATCTGTGCTATTATCCAGCAGTGCTTCTGATTTACGTTTCGCAGCGGCGCGTCGAACTGCGCTGCTGTCGTCATCGGCGAAGCCTCGCACTGCAGAATTGGCAGCTTGCTCTGCACGGGCCTTGATGGCACGCTCACGAGCGAAGAACTCCTCATCTTCATCAGAATCAAAGTCATCGTCGCCAATCTTGACATAAAGAGCCGATTTGATCTTGCGCGCCTTTTCTCTCTC
Source organism: Lecanicillium saksenae (assembly GCA_027627215.1). Lineage (NCBI taxonomy): Eukaryota > Fungi > Ascomycota > Sordariomycetes > Hypocreales > Cordycipitaceae > Corniculantispora > Corniculantispora saksenae. The sequence continues at coordinate 18,427 of JANAKD010000421.1, read as the reverse complement.
TTTGTCACGCCGCTTACGAGCACGCTCTTCTCGTTCCTCATCGTCAATCTCTTTGGAAGCGCTGCGCTTCTTTCGAGATTTCTTCGGCTTCTTGACTTCATCAATGACTTTCCGGGCTGTAGGACCGCCTGTGGGAAACATGACACCATTGTCCAAGAAATCATCAAGGCCATCCTCGTCCTCTGCGTTCTCGTCGTCGAAGGCGGCCTTCGTTCGAGGGACGGTCTTGCGCTTGAGCTGTTGTTCAGCAGAGGTGCCATCCTCGAATGTGGGTGGACTGAATTCTGCTTGGTTGATGAAATGAAGTGCATCCTTGAGCTGATTGGCGGTGACTTCTGCTGGAATAACCCATACAGATTCCAGTGTCTCTTCTGATGCAGGTCCTAGGAGACAAACGCCCGCGAGATTCATCAACAGACGTAGATAGGGGTTCTTGAACATTGCTGATCGTCTCTCAGTGCTGTCAGGACGAACAGTAAAGACAGGTGGCAACTTGGGCTCTTGGGTCGCATCGGCAATTTCAGCATCGTCAAAGGGGGTTTCTTTAGCGAGTAGCTCGTCATTCGCGCTGTGCCATGAACGACGTTCAATTTCTGCCGTAGTGAGGACCTTTTTCAGCCAATCAACGTGATCTGCCTCGTTCTTGTCGAGCAAGGCACCAACTGCAATGCCAACCTGTTGATCATGCTCAGTAGTGTTCTTGAAAACCAGTTCCGCGGCCGGCTTTGGTTGAGCCTTTGTAACCGAAGTTTGCTTCTCATAGCCGTACTCGAGGAAGAAAGCGGTCGCAGGAAGCTTGCTGAAAAGCATTTCAACAATGAGCTCAGGGCGATCTTGAATCTTCTTGAAGCATTTGCGGAAGACTTGCTTGATTAGTTCCTCCCAGTCCTTGAACATTTTAGAGGATTTATCCAAGGCATCCGGGCCTTTAACCATATTCGACAACATGTGGAGCATATCGACTCGGAACAGCATCACACTCATTTCTTGTTTGAATGCTAATCGGTAGAAATATCGGTGTGCTCGCTTCAGCTGAGCGTCGTTGAGCTCACGATAATACTTGGTGAATGCGATAAAGGTATCTACCACACCTTGGGGTGTAAAGCGTGATGTGAAACGATGAAAGTCAAACTTTCGTTCTTTTGAGGTTCGCTCCACGGCTGCTTCGTCTTGTCCAGAGTCATCGTTTTCTTCGTCATCGACACCATTTTGCTGTGTTTCGGACTTCTTTCTGCGTGCTCGTTTTCTAGATCGGATTTGCATATCGGCATTTTGTTTAGAATAAGCTTCAAGAACACGCAAGAAGTGGTGGACTAGTTCGGTGGCGGCGTCAAGATATTCAAAACCTTGATCCTTGTAGGTTCTTGCAATGTTGGCAATTACGTCATGAGTTGATTCTTCGTAGAAGAGACGACTCAATACGTTTTCTGCAATTTCCTGGTCGTCTTCTGACCCCTCTTCTGTCATCTCTTGAATCGTGAGCAGAATTTGGGTGAAGCAGCGCATCGCTGCCGAGAGCGAATGCCAATCCTTGTAATCGTATGATTCGTGTAGTCCCTTGCTGAGCGTGATGAACATTTCTTGATTCAGCACACTGGCAATCAGGTTGAAGCTGCTAACTTCCTCCGCGGTGCCCTTGTTCTTGGCCTTGTTGCGTTGACGGCGAACGCGCTCAGCCTCAAGGAACCAGGAGATGAGGTAGAAAAACTGGCGTCTATGGAAGATTTGGATATGCGGCGCTTCTCGATCAATAGATTTTCGAATGTGAAGGAACAATGGATTGAAACCAGAATCGAGAAACTCTTCGACAAAGGAACGTAGCTGTTTTGCCGCGCTTGGTGTCAAGGGTGTTGGCAGACCAAGGTCCTTTTCATCTTTATTCTCCTTCTTGCCTCGGCGAGCAGGGCGGAATGTCTTGCTGTCGTCCATCTTTTTGTCTCTCGCCGCAGCATCAGCTAATGCATCTTGGCCGGACAGGGATGTCATTTTGCCATCGTCTCGTTTCACCCAAACCATGGTGCCGAAACGATTGTGTCTTGTAGGCCCCTTTCTGTTATAAGCCTGAAGCATGGCTGTTTCCTTCTTCATGAGATCAGACAATTCTCCGGCCTTGGCCTTGTTCAACTGACTCTCGTCCATGAAGAGCTTCTTGACATCGACTTGCTTGACAAGGTGGTATAGAATTTCCATGACTGTTGTGTCCTCAGTTCTGAAATCTTCTCCCATGTTGGAAGCAATGGTGAGCAATACAATGAATATGTCCTGATATGAAAAGGCATCGATCGTGGTGGATCGAGAGATTTGAGTCTCGTCACCGTCGAATTTGACACCAGGCGATGGTGCAATCATGGCCATGTTTCGCAGGAAGAAGAGAACCAGTTTGATGATGCCTTGATCTCGTGGGGTTCGATCGCCAATGGGAATGGCCATGGACGGTAGTGCGGCTCGGACAGCTGAATGTAGGAGTCTAGCGCCATCAAAGTTGATGATGGCGCTTTTATACTGCAACTGGGCGAGCTCGAGAACCGGGATGTGTCTGTGGTGGTTGACGGTCATCTTTTCCTTGTCCTGGTCGATCGGCCAAGTCAGTGGAACCATGACTTCGAAGCAGGAAAGCACGATTCTGCTCTTGAATTTGTTGTCCATGGAATCTTCAGGCCATTTTGCGAGAATTGGGATCAGGTCGCCCTGGATGAGATTGGCTTCGTAGACACATCGCGCAACGTCCATTCGGTTCGTCTTTTCGTCGTAGAATCTGATCCATCGCTTGATATCGCGCAATACTTCGAGCGCATCGTCACCGAGTTGATATTGGCCATCGTCGTCGGCGCTGATTCCACCAAGCTGGAGAGCACCGCATTAGCATTTGAGATGATGAGAGTTGGCAGCTAGGGCGAACGAACAGCAGAAATGAGACTGGTAATGTGTGCTCTGACTTCAGGATGGACAATATCATGACCACCATCGGGCAGCTCCATGATGAACGGTATATGCCGCGAGGCAGCAGATTTTGTTTGTCGGGCGACAGTAGACGTTTGTCGTGGGCTTGAAGTGGCTTTCCCGCTTTGGAACAATTTACGCGTCTGGGTGGGAGAGACGCGTCGCAGCCCACCAAGACACTTTTGCTGGAGGGATGCGACGCGTTCACTGTAAGCAGGAGGCGGGAGCTGGTCAGAGCTGCTGAATGCCACTGGAGCCGCTGGAGAAGACCGCTAACCTACCTGAAGGTGGGGCATCCCGACCAACTCCAGGTGACTTCGGGTAATGGATAGTGCCATTTTCGGCTGCTAAGCCGCCAGAGCTCGCCTGGGCCACCTAGGTATCGGCTCCGGAAAATAGTCCAGACGGCGTGAAAGCCGAGATTATCCGCACCGCCCACCAGTTTGTCTCGACCCTGTCGGAACAAGCTGCGGCTTAGCTATTCGCATCCCGGACAACATCACACAAAGCCTCTCAATTCGCATCAAAATGGCCAGCTCGATTCTGCGCACACGCGCGCTGCACGCCTCCCGCCAGGCCCGCTGCTTCAGCACCACCCGCCGTCAGTATGCCGCCGAGGTCAAGACGCTCGGTGTCATTGGCGCCGGCCAGATGGTACGAGATGCTTAGCATGTGACGGCATGCAGGATGTTGGAGAACGCAGCGTCGCTAATTGGCTTCCCAGGGTCTCGGAATTGCGCTCGTTGCCGCTCAGAGAGCCAATGTCCCTGTCACGCTCGTTGACGCTTCCGACAAGGCTCTGTCCAAGGGTCTTGCTTTCGCCGGTATGCGACGGCTTCATCGGCGCTACTATCCTACGCCATTCGCTTACACAGTGCTCTAGACAAGCTTCTCGCCAAGGATGTCGCAAAGGAGAGAATCACCAAGGACCAGGCTGCTGAGATTCGTGCCCGTCTTAGTGGTTCTACCAAGGTTGAGGATCTCTCCGCCGTTGACTTCGTCATCGAGGCCGTCCCCGAGATTCCCCAGCTCAAGTTTGACATCTTCTCCAACCTCGCCAAGATCTGCCCTCCCCACGCTATTCTTGCGACTAACACCTCGTCCATCTCCATCACCAAGATTGCCGCCGCCACCACGACCGATCCCACTGACACCTCGGCCTCTTCCCGCGTTGTCTCCACTCACTTCATGAACCCCGTCCCCATCCAGAAGGGTGTTGAGATCATCAGCGGTCTTCAGACCAGCAAGGAGACCCTCGATACTGCCGTCGAGTTCTGCAAGAAGATGGGCAAGATCACGTCCATCTCTGCCGATACCCCCGGCTTCCTCGCCAACCGTATCCTGATGCCCTACATCAACGAGGCCGTCATCTGCCTCGAGACCAACGTCGGCGACCGCGATTCCATTGACGCCATCATGAAGAACGGTACCAACGTCCCCATGGGTCCTCTCCAGCTTGCCGACTTCATCGGTCTGGATACCTGCCTTGCCATCATGAAGGTCCTCTACAACGAGACTGGCGACTCCAAGTACCGCCCAAGTGTCCTCCTTGGAAAGATGGTTGACGCCGGCTGGCTCGGCAAGAAGAGCGGCAAAGGCTTCTACGACTACTAGGCAAGGAAGTTCTAAATATCATTTGTATAAGATTATATAAAGATAAAAAGCGATGCTTCAATTTTAAGAAGAAAAAAATTGTCAAAGATAGAGATCTTTGTCGTTGTATTGATCCAACTTGTGATTCTTTTAAACTAGTGAAAACATACAATCATGATAAAATTACAGATTTACAGGTTGGACTTGGTGCCAAGCAGCTGCGTCTGGAGTTGGAAAATCTTGACCAGCTGGCGAATACCAAGATCAAGAAGAACATCCTCGCTGCCACCGGGAATACGCATACCAGGGACTTCTCTGTAGATCTTCTCGACAAGCTCACCCTGGCCACTGCGAGTGTATCCGTTGCCGCCAAAGAGTAGGATAGAAACGCTGGCGACCTCGTCAAAGATGCGACCACCGAGGGCCTTGGCCATGGCGACAGCACCACCGAGCTTGATGTCGGCTTCAGCCTTGGTCATGTTGATGGATTGGTAGGTAAGAAGGTCAATCCAAGCCGAATAGGACTCCAACTGAGCGCCAGCACCGGCGAGGCGGTGGCGGACGACAGCGTTGTCCATGAGGGTCTTTCCAAAGGCCTCGCGCTTCATGACGTACTCGAAAGCGCTGCTAAGAGCGACACGGCACTGCCGGATAACACCCATGCAAATGGACATGCGCTCGTGGTTGAAGTTGGTCATGATGTACGTCATGCCCTTACCCTCCTGACCGATCAGGTTCTCGACGGGGACCTTGACGTCATCCATGTCGATGAAAGTTGTACCGGCACTGATCTGGCCACCGACCTTGAGACGGCGCATCTCAACGCCAGGATGGCCCTTGAGGGGCACGAGGAGCAGCGACAGGCCGGCGGCGCCCTCTGCGCCGGTGCGGACAGCCATGGTGGCGTAGTCGGACCAGACACCGTTGGTGATCCTGTATAGAGGTTAATAAATGTTGGGGTCGTCGTGATTTGTATGCATCTGCACATACCACTTCTTCTGGCCGTTGACAATGTAGTGCTTGCCATCGGGGGTCTTGGTGGCGGTTGTGGTGATGTTGGCAACATCGGAACCGGCATCAGGCTCAGTAATAGCAATGCAGATGCGCTTCTTTCCAAGGACAATCTCCGGAACAACACGCTCTTGCAGCTCCTTGCTACCAAACTTGAAGATGGGAGGCAGACCGTATGAGACACCAACGGTGAGGGCACCAGGAGGACCGGCAAGACCACATCGAATCATCTATTCAAATGCAACTTATTAGCCCAACCCTCAATCATGCTAGTGCGATGGAGTTATAATGGTGATTTACCTCATCAGCGAAAATGGCGGAGTGGAAGTAATCCCATTCCTCGACCTTGACGCCGCCAGGCATCTCGTGGATACCCAGGCGCTTCAGCCAGTCAACGGGCAGTGGCGCAGGCATGGTACCTGGCAGAAAACCTGCGGCGACCCATCGCGAGTAGAGATCCTCGGGGACGCTCTCCTCGCGCTCCCACTCTAACGCGTGCTTCGTGATGTTCTCGTCGATCCAGCTGCGAGCAGCCTTCTGGAATCGACGGTGCGATTCCTTGTGGTACGGCGAGGGGAACCCGCACAGGTACGGAGGCTCGGAGAATGGCAGCACCGCGGGGGTGGACATGAGAGCTTTCTGATACTCTGTAGCAGACATGATGGGCGATGAGATTTCCCTACGAGATACGAATGGTTTCTGTTTGATTGTTCTCTCGAGATCTAAAGGTTGAAGAGTGACGAATGCGGTCCAGGGTTTCCAGCTCTTATAGCCGGTTGTCAGATGTTCTGTCTGGGGTTAGCCTATGCTCTAGCGCCGCATCGCCCGTCCCCGCGTGGAGCCGAGGCCCGTCAAAGTTGCCGTCCATATAGCCGAAGCCACCAGCGCTGTTGTAGAAACCAGCGAAGCAAAACCCAGCCGTTAAAAAAAAAGTTTAATATTCTACAAAATTGCAGAAATAGAATATATCACACTTAAATTGGAGTTGTCGCCTATTTAATTGGCGAGGGCGATGGCATGTGATGCCTTTGCTGCCTTTTTCGGAGGCGGTACAAGGTTGTTCTCCGTCTGTAGTTAGACTCTGTTCCAGATCTCAAAAGCACACTGCGCAAAGACCACCACCAATAAGAGGGTGAAAGCTCCTTAAGATTTTCTGGGGTGCATGGAACCAGCGTGGCAAGGCTTGAAAATCGAACCTTTATTACTGCTGCATTTTAACTTCACTTTTCAACGACTGGTAACTTGGTCACCATAACTACTTCCGCAAATCACACGTCTGGCTAAAATTAATTACCTGAAATTCGGAGGAAAAGACAGGTAATTAAAATTCATCTTGTTTTTTGTCCATCTCTTCTTCTCTTTTTCGAGGTTTTCTTCATTTAATTTTCGTGCAACATCGACGTTTAGATGGCGCCGTTCAAGTCTTATACGCAAGTGCCAGACAGCTCGCCCGCTCACTCTACAGCACCAAGACAGTGCTGGAGCTAGGGAAGGTCAAAAAGTTTGTTCCTCAAGGGAAGAGCAAGGAGAGGCTCTATTCAGCTGCGGCCACTGCGTTGGCAGATTCTACGTCACCTTCCACAACAGGCATGTCCCTGATGGTGATACAGCTTTGAAGGATCATGCTACAGTACCCCCCACGATACGACGGTAACATAGCCGCAGAAGTGTGCTTGTCAGCCCGCGAAGATTCAAATTCCATAAATAGATCAGTTAAAGCTATCTCCGCCTCCCTGAATCGGAATTCCAACTCGGGTCATCGGCTAATGTCCAACAGCTTTCCCCATGGCACGCCGCCGCCGCACGCATGCATAACCTATACCACGAGGTGTGCCGCCACCACCGGTCGCCCACCATCCGAACCAACTTCCCTGCACTTTGCGGCTTAGATGCTCGAGTCGGAGGCTACTGATAAGATCAGTACAGAGGAAGCTAGAATTTCGTGGAACGGCTGGAAAGGGCAGAGAACCCCAACTAAAAGCGCCACGCAGGCACGGGTGGGAGCTTGGGCATTGCGCTAGCTTTGAGGGCCGCGATAGCACGATGGTCATGTACGAGGTACGTATCCATAAAATAAAAGTGAAACTATGTATGGCTACTACCACGCGGGGTGCATAATAATGTCAGCCAAAAAAAAAAGTCTAACTGAATTTAGTTGTGCTTGGCAGGACCACGTTCGTTTACACAGTGTGTGTGTATTAATCAATCCGGATCTCCAGCCTTGATGGCAATGCGAGAAAAATGAAGTATCCCCTTAATAAGTCTCGAGAACTGATGTTCTCTGAAGATGAATCCCCATCTCATATTAATTAAAATGTGCTGCCTTGTTCTAATTACCGCTGACAGCAAACTCACATGGGCTTGACAGAAGAGGCAGACAAGGCTGCCATTGCAGACAATTCTAAAAGATTCCCACTTTCGATTACGCGCATCAATGGAATTTAGCCCAGAAAAGCAGGCCGAAAGTAATTTTTCCAAATTCGGAAGGTTCAGCGACCAGCAGCCTTGCCATGCCGTAACTAATTGCGTTGATGCGATGGCCGCAGGCTTTCGTTCAGCATCAAATCGACGCAAAGCATGCACCTCAGCCACCCAATTTATTTCCTATCAAGGGCTGGGTCCAGGCAGTCCTGAACTCTGTTCAGCAGCACACGTGCATGCCCATCGATCACTTTAAAGCGGTGTGGTGGGCAGAGCAGGGGGATAAATGATGGGGAGAACAAGGCAACGAGGTTGCCACCCGGCCCGGACTTTGCCTGCCGCACACCCCCCAACACAAGTGTGATGGCTTCTGCTTCTGGAAATGCTACCTAGCTACAAGGAAGCGAGTCCCAGTAAAGGTAACCATGTGTATATTAACTAGCCCGCAACATTGCACGACTGTTCTGCAGGCCCCTTTTCTCGCACGCCTAGGCTCGGTGCGGATCGTGGGGGCACACCCTTTCTGTGTTGTATGTACTCTGCGTGACTGCCTGTCTCCAGCACACAATATGTCTCGCCCACAATGGAGAGGGCGACAGCACGCACCCCAACTGTGGAAGAAGAGAATCGGGAAGATATATTGGATTGCTTCTACGATCTGTATTGTTAATTTGCATGAGCCTGATGATAACTCAATAACCAGGGCTTGGAGGTTGCGAATCGCAACCCTTGGGGCGTTGCCAGCGCCGTCGTAAGGGCTCTACATATTCGGATTACTGTTGGGCTGGGGCCAATGGTTACATCAAAAGGAAGCAATTGGCCGCGCTTTGCACGTTGAACAGCAGCCTGCTGCCATGTGGTTGTGTGCCCGGGCACCCCCTCTTCCCGTTGATGGTAAGACAGCTGTGGAGGAAGTCTGCCGAGCCACCAGCTCATGGGTATCTTTGTTCCGGTTGGACATAGGGGCGAAATTATGTGCATACTTGCCACAGCACAAGGCGTCGCGTCGGGTACGCCTCTCGCAGGCCCTATGCGCCAATGGCAGATGCGGCCGTTCCGAAGATTCATCAAACTGCCATCATGTCATTTATGACGAGACGATAATTTCGGAAGCCGCTCTCTGATAAGATTTCCCAGCTAGTAGATATAGCACCCGTGGAAAACTAATGGAACAAGGCTACTGCCGTTGCCTGGGGTGCCATGGCGCGAAACTCAACCTCGGCCGGAAGCGAGGCACCTGGCCACGTCGCTTGCCGAAGCCAGCAAGAATCCGGTCGGACAGTGCTTCTCCGCCCGCATGGGAGAGACCAGCAGTCGGTGTGTCGAGACAGGACAGGGGGGTGGCGAGCACGGCAGCGGGCAGCGGCTCTGGTGAAAGCGTCGAAACACCTAATTGACAGATGGGAAAGGGTGTCACCCTTGGCGTATGTTTCCATGAAAGATCAGCGGCGGGCGGGCAGAGGGTAGGATTTCGGGCAACATCAATCACGGCGCACCGCAAGTGGCCCCCAGTCCTTCTGCATCTGCAAACCAGGCAATTCTCAGCTCGCACTCCCAGTTAAGCTCGCCTGTTGTACGCTTGAGCCTCCAATGTCGGACGAGCACAAAACCTGATCAGATCCTCGTCCACGAGATGATGTATAATGCTTTCATTACGGCATTGATTCATGAAATGATAACACCCGTGAATGCAAAAGCGCAATGAGTCGACTGGCCAGGACACACTGGCGATCAGCAGTGCAAAATGCAACAGTTGAAACAGCGTGGCGTGCCTCTCGATCTCGACACAAAAAGACAGCTGCGCAACAACTTCCACCAGACAGACCTGTGGAGTCTGTCACAGTGATGAGGAGCTCAAGGAGGCGCCCATCAGTCAGTCAATGAGAGGAGTCTGTCAAGACGGGCACCTCTGGCAGGAGCCGTGGGTGCTGCGCTCCACTCCACCATGAGGAAGCAGACAAGAGACAAGTTAAAAAAANGACCCCCACTAGCTACAACTCCAGTAAAAACCCCCAGTCATCCATCCATCCGTCCTTCCCACCCATCTTTGACCCCTGTCGCTGTTGACTCTTGACTGGCAACGGGCGCGGACAGACGAGAGAGAAAAAAAGAAATGAAGGACTGCCACACGCCACACGCCCCCGTTAAAGTGGGCTTCTTTTAGCGTGAGGTTATCCGGTTCGAGCCCACAAGGCAATGCACGCGAGAGAAGCCGTCGACGGGCGGACCTGGGGCGGGTCTAACGCCTAGCTTACTGCACCAGCAGCCGGCAGTAGGAGACGGTGGTGGTGGCTTCTCCAAATCCAGCCCAGTCCAGGGCTTCAGACAGCCCGCTGTGCCGTCAAAAAGTTTCTGAATCTCTTTTTGCTCTGTTCCCTCTCCAGGCCCGCCGCCTCGTGTCCTCGCTCTGCCCTGGACGCAAGTCAACGCCTGATTGGCGTAACGCTGGGTGTTCCAAGGCGATGAAACCGTCAGTCGCCCTGTCCGGCAAAAACTTGAGCCGCGGACCTTTGTGCGTCGTCTCTTCTGGTGTGGTGTGTGCCATGGCGTGCTCAACCAGTGTGTGGTCACTCTGGTGTGGTTGCTTATTCTCCAGGCTATTACTGTCCAACACGAGGCGGAATAGCTGAGAACCAAGACGGCAACTGCGCAAGCGATAGTAGCTCTGAATAATGCCCTTCTGACATTGTGCGTCGTTGCTGCTGCAAGGAGCTGAGCGGAAAGTTTTCTGTGTTGCGAAACCCGCATTTCGTCTTTCATCTGCACGCTGACAACGGCGGCAAACTTCAGCCTCTGCGGAACCTCGCCGGCAGCGTCCCTTGTCTCCTTCCGTCTCCAAAACGCCACGGCAGAAGCTCTCAAACGAGTTCTCTCTCCGGTGCCACGAGCCCCACTGCCTCTCCCCAAAAGACCTGCTTGACTGGCATGGTTACACCACAGGCTCGCCCTGCCCGTCGTTATTTCTCCTAGCTGCTGCTGCAACAAGGATCTCGACTGGGTTCCAGGTTCTAATTCCATCTGGTCCACGCCTGCGGCTGCTAGCTGCCATCGCCAGTCATGGGACGGGGCCAGCTCTTTGCCAGTACGGGAGCCATATGAAGAGCCACGAGTGACCAAGAACGACCGAAAATTTCGGACATTGCGGCGGGTAACTTCTGGATTAGGTTCATGCTCCCAACTTGACCGAACTGTGAATGTGGATGCGGATGTGGGTGTGACTCCTCAGCGCCATTGGATCTGGCATTCGACTGCCACAACGCCGCGTTATCTCATCTTACTCTCCATTATGTCACGCAAGGACCAGGCGACTGTTGCTACCCATTCTGGAAGCTAGTCTGGATCCGAATTAAAACGAAGGGCTTCTGTATATGTGCCCTCGCGGGAATTGCTATAAGCAAGCCAACGGACTCCAGTCACTGACTCAGAACACAGCAAGTCGGACTTAGAATGCCGGCAGACTCTACTTTGGCGAGAGATGATATTCATCCCAATCATGCAAAGCTACGAGGCGCAACGTAAAGATATCATTTCACGTGCCCGATGCATTGTGATGTCTCCATGACAAGCCACGCAGTACTCTGGAGAGTAGCGACTGGAGTAACCCGCACCCATGCCTGGTTGGCCCCCACCAACGGCCAGCCCTCATCAATATCCTTGCTCCCAAAACGAAGGGCTGCCTCCGAATTGACTCTAGTACCGTACTGTAATGGACTGGTACTGATAGTGAACTGTTGGACTCCGAGTTCCAACGCCACCCTCTTCCCGCTGATAGCTCTACACCCCATGCGTGCAACCCGCTGCATGCTCCTTACCCTGCGTGACAGACCGGGTTTTCTGCAAGCTGCCACCTTCTCATTGGTCTGACACTCAAGAACTTGGGCAAATGGCTGGCCTTGTGGGTGGTGTTTGCATAGATTTTGGCCACACACCGCACTCGTGTGTGCACGCCAGGCCATGTGTCCAAAATACTTTGACACTGGCCGCTAGAACGGCTGCCTCAGCCGAGGTGAGCCTAGAAACATGGATTTTGCTCCATCTTTTCATGCCTTGATTTCTTGGCTGAGCCATCCCAGGGCGAGCCTAGCTCTGATGCGGAGGCACCATAGTCTAATTATATCGCTGTTATTGTTCCGTAGTGGTTCCATCCTTGATCTTAGCATTGCCTTGCGCGAACGGTCAGTTCATAGTCCCTGCCATTTGCTTACGTCTACGAAATTGCAACTTTTCTGCCTTTGACCAACCGAAGGGGATACGACGATCTCCAAGCAAGGTGACACTTCGGCTTCTACTATTTGCCCTTGTTCCCGCCTGGGTCAAGGATACGGCATCAACATTCCCAAATTGCGACTTGTCACACGTCGCAGGCACACTTGGCGGCTGTGGGCTTCCATCGGGCTCACCTCCTGCTAACCTTGGATCAGGATAGCGAATTGCGGTTCCATCCGTTGAGCTAACCCAGCCTGCCTCGCATGAGAGCCCTGGACGCACAGCCCAGAGAGGAGCGTACACAACAGAGCCGCCCCCGAGAGTGGACTGGCTTTACAAAAGTTCTGGTTCTCTGCCTTCCGGTATCTCACACGCCTCTCGTAAAGGGAAAGGCGCCCTTTTCTGTTCGCCATTTGGCTTCTGTGCCTCAGTGGAGTTTGCCGTCCCTTTGGTGGGCTGGCTCACCTACCCGTTGGCTGGCTGCCATCGACTGGTACTAATACCTGAGCGCCTCGAATCGAGTCGAACAGCCTTAAAAGGTCTATGCATGAGTCTCGTACCAGTGGCAACACTCCTTCAACCATTCGAGGCCATTCCCCCACAAGTTTACTCTCCACCGCCATCTCCATCCTTGTTCTGGCGAACAGAGTATAAATTAAAAACAGCAAGGGAAGCCATACGTACTGCCCAAAAGCTGCCTCTGGAGAGTCTCCCAGGTGCCCAAAAAGAGGCTGACCCGCCCTCTTGCTTTTCAGCGAAGCCTACCTCCCAAGTGGCTGCCGACGTTGCGCCTTCTAATCCTAGCAATATCAGTACAGCCGTCTCCGACCAAGGAGTGAGGAGAGACGTGTGTGCTTCCAAACGAGTCAGTCGAATCTTCGTCCGGTACTTGGGTTTTGACCTCGCCTGAAGTTGAACGACTCTTGCTTGTATTACGCCTGCGTTTCGTTCAAGGAAGCGCTCTGCCGACCTACTGGAGAAACCCCCGAAGCTCGACCCATGGCCTGATTGCTTCTGTTATTCCAGGGGTAGATATATCACCATCTACACTTTTTCACAATTCGCTTAAGAGGCTGGCCGCCTCGCCTTACTGCGCCTCTCGGTTCCTTACTCGCCCCAGCTGCGCAAAAAAAACTTGTTCATTCGCGTGGCGCGTCGAAGCGACGATTCTTCTCCAGTCAACCTGGGGTTTTAAGGAGAGCATCTGTTTGATCGAGAGATTTACCGGTAGCAGCGCCCCCGCTGCCTCGGCAGCCGCACGAAGCACGATTCAGTATCGTATCGAACGTGGCAGTTTCACCAGGGGAAACGAAACGAAGGAGCAGCCACAAAAGACGATGCCGTCGCTGGTCGTCTAAAGGAATTTCGATTATCAACCAGGAATTTTCCAATTTCAAATCAACGCCCCCCAGAGAAAACCTTTCCCGAGCTTCCACTCCGTTCCATTTGTCGGTTGGTTTATTTGATTTATCTTGTCTTGATCGACTGCCGTATATTACCAATGTTTGCAACGCAAATTTGCGAACCTATTGCACACAAGTGGCCTCTGGAGAAATATTCGCCATCTTTTTCAGAGCAAATACGGCCTCGGATGGCAGACCCGTACGGAATAGGGTCTTCGGCAAAGCCGTTGTGGCCGGAGGAAGGAATGTATCTGCAGCGTGGAGGAACAAGCCATCCACAGCAGCTGTTTCCTGCGTCCCAGGATTCTGTACCAGACAAGGGACCCGATGCTTTGGCGGAAAACCATGTTGATGGTTCTCACAGCCATCCGTTTGGCGAATACCCAAGCTATAGCCACGGCTATGACCCAGGGTCGTCTCGATTTCGTACCCGGACTTCGCCTTCAGCTCCCAGCATCATGACGGACACGTCAGAGTACAGAGGGATGCAGAGCTCCGATCATCTATGGAGGAGCCGACTGGACACGCGAGGTGATGTCGGCGGCATATCGCATTATGGTCCTGGAGCAGTAGCTCCGGCGGCAACCGGCCCATTGGGGGGGATGGGGCATGGGGATGGCGACGAATATTCTGATGAAGGAGACGTTGGGGAAGGAGAATCCGAGGGAATCCAGCAGACTGCTGCAGAGAGGTTAGCCTCACGGAGGAAGATGAAGCGTTTCAGGTACGAAATATCTACCACAGCCTTTGCATTATCATGAACTAACCAGAGGCTAGATTGACCCATCAACAAACCCGATTCCTCATGAGCGAATTTGCCAAGCAGCCGCATCCAGACGCAGCGCACCGGGATAGACTATCTAGGGAGATTCCGGGCCTGAGCCCGCGTCAGGTTCAAGTTTGGTTTCAAAATCGGTTAGTTCTAATTTATGGCCCAAATTGCCATTCCTTCGCAAGCTAATTTTGCTCTCCAGGCGAGCCAAGATAAAAAGACTTAACGCCGATGATCGAGAGAGAGTGGTCCAAATGCGAGCCGTCCCAGAGAACTTTGACAATGTCCAAGCATTGCACTCCCCCTACGGCGCGGTACAAGCATATGATGGATCAATAACACATGCTCCCAGCCACCACCAGCAACATATGTATGGATCCCAGCATCAACGGACCTTGATGGTGGACGTACGACGTACCGAAGCCGAGCACCCAATGCAATCGACCGGTTTGACCCCCGTATTTGGCGGCGTTGGTTTTGGCCAAAACCATGTTCCTGGCATATTGGACACAAGTTCAATGATTTCGTCTCCTTCAACATTTGGTTCGAACGACAGATATACATATGGAGCAAGACAACCTGGAGTTGGTGTTCTAGATGCTTCCAAGGGTTCTGCCACCGGTAGTCCTGTTAACGAAAGCGATCATCGATCTGGCCCACGACCACTCCGACCAGCTGGGCTAGCAGATCCTCTCTCAAGGGGACGTTCTGCGTCTTTACAATCTGCCATGGGGTCTTCTATGTACTGGAGAGGGAGTGGTCTCGGTGATGTGGCGGAAGTGCAAGACCCTGCTCCGGAGCATGGAAGCGAGGGCCAGACGCCGTCACTGCACACCTCGACATCAGGCATGGGCCTCAATAGCCTATTTTATGGCGGTGGGTACTAGCCACTGTACAGTAGCGCGCAACAATGATTAACGCCTGTATTATTTTTCAGGTGACACCACGACCCAAGCTTCAGGTACCACAGGGGGCATGGGAGTCCATCATGATCAACTTCGCCGCAACCGAGCGGCTTCCGCGTCGTTTTCACAGGAGAACCGCGGACAGTTTAGCGACATGGAGCAACAGTCGATGCTATCTCCTATTCGGACGGACATTACGCGGCCGGCAGCGTCTACTCCTGCGGGACCAACCTACACAACAAGCTATGGCTCACCGCTGCCGTTCCCAGGCAGCGCGGGTGTGTCCAACGCGAGGATATTGGAGCCACGGGAGCACATGTCGCAGTTTGCGTACCACGCTGGTGACACGTCGAATACGGGAGTCCAGGCCTTTCCTGTCTCGTCGCAGCCTGGCGAGGACGTGGGCCAGCGACCTTTCTTTCAAGAGACACAGCCTGGGCAATCGTCGGTGGAAGCTTTGCCATATGGAGAGAGTACAGAGGGATCCGATGCTGTCAAGCAGGAGTAACATTTGCATCATTCCCTATGCCACATTCCGATTTATAAAACCTACCTTACTTACTATCCTCTTTGTATCTATTTCTTCTTCCTCACCTTTTTGTATATACGATTGGAGCCACTGGTCCAGGATTGGAGCCCCGGAGAAGCAACAGGATTGCTCGGCATGAAGGCAGGATATGGACTGGCCGTACATATATGTAGTGTATATTGACTGCGAAATGTTGACCGCCGTGCTCGCTGTGCTCGCTGTGGTTGTGATGGATCTTTCCGCGTGTTACAGCAGGAAATCCTGATCCAGTCAGCTTCCATTTCGTGGGTAGATATTCCAGGGGAGGATAAAGTTGGTGTTTGGCTTCAGACATGGATATGCCAAATGATTGTCCTCCAGCAGCCAAGCGGTTATTGCACCATGAATTCATGGGCAGCAACGACGGACGAGGCAGATAGGTTTACCAGATGTATAGTATCATCATGAGAGTGGAGGCCCGGGCTGGGCGTTATTGCGAAAGGGAAATTGAACATACCATCGCCCGCGCTGTGTGACGCATGGCTTGGTGCTATCCAACACAGCTCGTGAAGCTGCTGCTACGAATCCATGCTACGGGGCGGGGGGCTGCGAGGCAGGAGTCTGCCAGAGAAGCCCTCCCTCCCAGGACTTTCCATTATATATGTCGAAATCGAACGTGCATGTAAAAATGTAACTTGCATCAGGTCATCATCGTTTCATGGTAGCCTCACAAGGGGCCCTCGTGATGATGGTTTTAGGCAAGGTTAATCGGTCTCGACCGGGCCATCGCAATCGCCAGCAGCAACGAAGAAATAAAGCCGAGCTGACAATATGTAAATAGTTTTGGCGGTCTTGGAATTGTTTAGATAAAGAAGAAGAAGAAGAAAAGAGAAAAAGCGGCCCAGCGCATCGCCAAATTGTGAAAAGGTCAGTGGGCGGGCCTGCGGTGCTGTGTCACGTGAGAGTGTAGCCTCTTTTCGCCACCAGCTGGCAAACAGTGCGACTGTACAGTGCGTAAATGATGCACTGCCTAACTCAGAGTGCGTGGGAACAATTCTACACACCATTCCAGCGGGTCTTTCAGCGCCGCCTCCACTGTGGTTATGCTTTCATGTTATCGTCCCCACTATCTAAACCGCACTGTGCTACACGGCTAATGGGTGTGGTAATACGGCAACGCTGTGGCACTCGGCCCACGCCCCGGAGTTCTGCCTTGTCTTTCAGGCTGCAGATCTTCACCAAGCGTTCCCTCGCCCATCTCCGCCTCCGTCGCCCGACGTTGCCATAATATATACTGTCATCAAACCTCAACCCTTGGCTGTCGCGAGCATCCCGCCCTTCTCACGACGCCGCGCCGCCTGCGAAACGAAGCATAACCCTTTGAACCTGACCTTTACGATCGTTTTTTGTTCGCCTCCGCCGCCAACGCACGTCAACGAGACGAACCGCATCGACACCGCGCATCCAACGCCTTTTTCTGGCGGCGCCCTCTGTCGCGCACGACTTGTCGCCGACAACCATCGACGCCCAGCCAAACGGCGCGCGCGAGAAACCATTTCCAGCGTCTTCCTGCGAGACGTAGCGTTTTTTTTTACCCCGAAAACGGCACCGACCCTTTGACGGAAACCGCCAGCAGTGTATGACGGTCGATAGCTGAAGGGAAGGCTCTGCCTAATCCAATCCGCTTTTGCCAGCCGGCAAGCTTGGCGCGACACTTGTTCCTTTTCGAAAACGTCACCTCTTCCGCCTTTTCATCATTTCCTCCTCATCCGAGGTGAAGCTTGTGCGAGACAACGCGATGTCGTTCCATCCCCAGACCCCACAGAGTCCTTCGCAACCCTCACCAGCCACGCACCCCGACTCCATGGCCACAGCCAACTCCGCCTCCACAGGCCCGACGACCCTTCCTACACCCGCACACAGCGTCACCGGCAGTATTTCGCAGTCTGACATGGCGATGGCCGACGAGTCCCCCCACAAGCGGAAGCGTCCGCTCGATGATATCGGTGAACGTGACCAGAAAAAGGTCCAATACGACTTTAGGCTCGGCATCGAGGATTTGCATCTTGATGTCGGGGAGAAGTATCTGCTGCTCAAGAACCGTAAGGAACCCATCTGCTGCACATTTTCCGCCCTGCCTTTGGTTGAGATGGAGGCGTCAGCTGCGTGGCAAAGTTTTTACAGTGAAGAGTATTTAGTGTTGACAATGGCATCCAGCTACAGCTTACAGCGAATCGCTCCCACGAACTGCGGAAGATTTGTACGAGATGTTTGATCTAGCCGACCTGGCCGCCGAAGTGGCGCGAGAAAAGCCCAACGGTGAGAAGAATGCCCTCCGCAAGACGTACAAGGGGCATATTAAGCGCCTCGGCGTTGCCGGCCACTTTGACGTGCAAAAGAAGAAGGAAGATGCGCCCTCAGATTTTATGGCCATGTTGCAAGTGCCCGACCTGGAATGGAATGTGCACCAGGTCAAGGGTCGCGAGATTGGCGACGGCCTGTCCGAATCTACGCTCTCCAGCTTGAGCCGTGCCATGACATTGTCCAAGGGCCCGATCGCGCGANTCGGTATGGGACGCCTCCGTTCTTGGCGACATGGCCCCCAATAACAACGGCGATACGAGCAAGCCTGCCGCCCCTAACAAGGGCACCGCACCCAACACGCCAT
>JANAKD010000420.1:0-19687 GCA_027627215.1 Lecanicillium saksenae | reverse complement strand
AAGCTCGCTGAGCTCAGGAGGGGGCTGGGTCTTGGCCTCGGGGAGGACCATGGGCTGGACGACGGGTAGCGGAACTCGCTGTAGTCTGGTTCAGTGGGGAGGTCCGCCGGGGTCAATTGGTTGACATCTGGGGAGTTCCACTGTGGGACGAGGTCTGGGTGTGTTTGAAACACCACCTTCTCGTCTCCGAACTGCATGAAGAAGGCAACGCGTGCACCGATGTCCGTCAGGCCTACGGACTTCTTCATCATGTTGCGCGAGCGGATTTTAAAGCTCCTCTTGGGATCTTTAGGCACTTTTGGTGGTGTTTTGAGATACGACATGTCGTAGGCAGTGGTCCACGAGAACAGCGCAGAGGGCAGTGGGCAGCGGACAGTAAAGAGGAAAAAGTAGAGGATGAGAAGTTGATGGTAGTCAATTTGAGACAGGGAAAGCTTGGGCATTTAAGTTTTCAGGATAGAGACAGCAGAGGGATGCTCCAAGCCATCCGTTCTATTTTTGTACGGGGTTGGAAGACACCGGGGTCTGCTTCCTGCTCTGAAGGCACCCCTCTGTACGCGCGCGCAAGAGGAAAGGCAGGGGTGAGGGAATAGCGTGGGCGCCAGTGGTTCGCCTGCCGAAGATCGGGCAACGGCCGGAAAACGGTGTTGCACTGATCTAGCAGCGCATCTAGCAGCGCATCTAGCCAGGCACACAGGAGAGATTGGTGGCAAGGAGCGCTCCATCACCAAGGAGAAAACGATGGTATCGTATAGAAATTTGCATTACTATCTGGTGGCAGTTTCTTACCAGCCTTCTAACTGCAGCGCAGCATTGAGCACATCCCACGAAAAACCTGGGCAGCCTGACAGCAATTTGCGCCATCCCTCCAAATGGCACAGGTCGGCGGTGACCGTGGCTGCGAATTTACCGACGATTTGGCGCAAATCAAGGCTGAGGCTCACACCATACACATAGCGTACGAGCTCCCCAAATTCCGCAAGAAAGGTTACCGGTGATACCCTGCAGAGCGTTAACTGGTTCATCAGCTGCATCTGAACCACATGCTGTAGCGGCTCGACCTGATATGTCTGCGCAAAATCCCACAGTTGAGCATGTTGAAGCAGAAGGTTGCTCTTTGTTTGTATGTGGCCGTTACCCTCTCTGCAGTATTTTCCCGCACTTTCCCCAGGATTATAATGGCCGGAGTATACAAACTGAGTGAAAAGCGCGAAGACTGCGACGCTTGTATCCTGCATATTGGCTGCCCCTCGATTCACAAGGGCATCCAGCGGGGCAGACAGGGAAGCCACCAACCCCTTGTGCAGGTGGAACTCGGCTCGTTCAGCACCAACAAGAAAACGGACTGGCTTTGTTGATAGAAGTCTGTGCCTGGTTAAAAGAGCGTCCATGGCGATATCAGATGCACTTACTCGCCGAGCCGTTCTAAGTCGACCCCGATGGGCAAGTCAACAGTCCACGGGCTGCTGAAATAATTCATGGCTCTGGTTGCTGGACGCTAGCTCGGTGATTGGTAGGGCCCCAGCTCAGGTGGGGGAGCAGAGCCTTTTACAGTGGCCAGCGCCTAGAGCTCCCGTCAGTGCCATTTGCTTCAAGCTGTGCCATTGCTGCATCATGAAAGCAGGCCACAGCATGGGCTCCCTGCCTAGATCAGACATCACATTGCTGCGCTTCGTTCGCGGGCTACCGCTGGCGGACGATGTAGACAGTGGTTGACGACTGCGGCTGGATGTCTTGCATGTGCGTCGACGGGAGGCGGCAAAAGCGTGCTAAAGTTCAACCACACATAATTTCCGCTTCTATGAAAACAAGGATTCATTGTCTCCGATCATATTTCATTAGATAAGAAGAAAAGAACAATGGCTCTTGATCTCGTTCAGATATACCTGGTTACTCTCTCTGGGGCGGTAGGCATACCGATACTTCTCTTCGCGGCCCGTTCGTCTGGCGGGTACGTGACACCATACCTACGACGGCAATGCGCCAGCATGATCCATTCGACGTTGACGTTTTGGCCGAGGACTTCGTACTTGCAGACTGCGCTGATTCTTCTCTACATTGGAGTGAATGCTGCCGTGCTCAGCTTTCACACCAAGAGCGAAAGCACGAGGGATGGCACTCTGAGCAAGCGCGCATCACTGCTGGCGTCAGCCAACATGATGCTTCTTTTTCTCGGGGGAAGAACCAACCCCTCGGTCGACTTTGTTCAGATACCACTCTTCGTGCATCGCTTCGCTCACAGGTGGATAGCCGTTGTCGCGACGGGCGAGGCCCTCTTGCATGCCGTCCTGGAGCTGTCGCAGCGTCCGCGCCTCCGCCCGGTGGCTCTGTCGGGATGCGTTGTAGGTACTTGTATCCGGCGAACTGGTATGTGGCTAACTCGATTTCTCAGTCTGCCGGCAGTCTTCTGCTCACAGGCCTCATTGCCCTGTGGCCTGGCCGGAGATTGGGTAGGCTGTACGGCAAAGCTCATCTTCTCGTCTACTTGGCCGTGTTGGCTGGACTACTCTGGCATGTGCTACTTCAGACCTCCAAGACTGCCAAGATACTGGCTTTTGTGTGCTGTGGGCTGTGGGCTGGGGCGCACATTTTTCGCCTTGTACGCATGTTTTTGCTTGGCCATGCCTACGCTGAGGTGATTCAGGTGCAGGAAAACGCCCACGCCGTGCAGGTAACAGTCAAGACTGCCCGACCCCTTGGCTTCTTCCCGGGGTGCTACTACTATGTGTTTTTCAAAGGACCACTTCCATTCTACGACCTATTCCACGGTTACCCGATGATGCCATTCTGGGCCAGCTCGGAATATGTGACTACTGGCGCTGCTTCTGAGTTCAATTTCCTGGCATCACAGACCGGTGCCCATGAAAGAGCACTGAGAACTCTGCGTAAGGGCCAGTTTCTGAGGCTGGATGGGCCCTACGGCCGGGACCTCCGCCTGCAGTCGTACGAAACGGTGGTCCTAGCCGCGAAGGGAATGGGCATCGTCGGCGTTCTGCCGTTCGCTCGCCATCTCGCCGAGAGGAGAAATCATGATGATGGGGCTCGAAATGAATCGGCGCGCCTGCGCGACTCTAGGGAACCGGTCTTCGGCGACCTGAGCCGCAACGTTGACCTTATATGGTGGCTGGAGAATAAGCAGCAAGAGGACTGGGTTGCCGAGCAATTGAAACAGCTACAGAAACTGGACACAAAGGTGCGAACTGCATGGTGATGTCGGTGTTGACATAGCTAACACGTGTACATAGAATTTGCTGGTGGTCTGGTGTGTTTACCCCAGTTCACGAGGGAAGAAGCCGCCGTATAGAGTCAACGACTACTGGAAGGCACGGCATGACTTTGACACAGCATCATTTGCAAGGGAACTGCGCCAGGAAACCCGTTATCCTGGTGAAAATGTGCTTCTAGGTAGGAGTAATATGGTGTTTTTGTTTTCGATTTTTACTAACTCGGCGTCAGCGTGCGGCGAGGTGGCCTTCATGAGTGAGATGCGCACTTTGGCATTGGAGAACACAACTCCAGATCGGTTCATAAGGTTTTTGGAGGTAGAGTTTCGGCCTTCACCAACAGGAAACACCACAAAAGGTATTCAAAGTGCCTTGCAACCGTCATTCAACGAGGACGTGGAGCTTCAGCGAGTGCCTAGCAGTTACAGCCGTGGATCATGGGATTCTCAGGTTACATTGGTGGAGCAAGTGAAAACTCAGAGACCGAAACAGGGGAAGAAACGAAAAATTTAGTCAATGGCAGATTCTTACCTACATCTTAATATTACAGCCAGGAAGGCGGGGTAGAAGAGGAATTTCCGCTTCTATCCGCATGCTGGCAAGCAGGTAACTGAGCAAGCCTAAAACAATCTGTGGGACGTTCTCATTATATTGGTTCACTTCCCTCGATTGATGTTTTGTGTTTTGAATATCTGTTACTAAATAAATACCAACTGTCGTTTTTGCTCCGTTTATCTGATGCGCTATACCGGTACAGAGAAAAGCCAGTCAAGTGACCCTCTTCTGTTAAATGAGTATAATAGCCGAAGCCTTTTATCGGCGTGCTATGCGGCGGGGTGCTGGCTCCATCAGAGGTATCGCCTACATTCGCAATGCGGAACCCGTGGAACTCTGAGCTAGCTGGGCCGACACCATGACGCCTATAGGCGACTCCCGCTCAACGACTGAATGGTTAGGAAGCCGATCAGATATTATTATATGCGCAAACCTATCTATGGCCATTTAGACTTCATATAGAGGGCACGACTTCACGAAAACATTAAATGACGGCCAATTACCTAGAATCATTAGCTGCGTAGCCTTGTCATTGCTTCGAGGGCTTTCTGGAGGAAACATTCCAACCGCAGCTTGAAGAGTAATAATTAGACCACACCACTTGTCTGCGGCAGTCTCTGACTATGACTGGCACGTGGATCGGAATATTTGAGTGTAGCCGCGCACAGCGCCTATAAATCGCACGATTTGATTGAGGTAGTGAAAACCCAGAAAATTGATAGTTGCTATCCCTGAAGTAGGTCTAAGACATGCCATCACTTCTCCATTTAAATTTGTTGTTTCAAAGCGGCATTTCGTTGATTGGTGTCTATGTATTGCAGTTGTCTTTCAACTGAACACGAAAGTGGCCTTGTTGCATGAGAAAACGACGATCGGTAGATTACTACCAGTACTTCGGAGTTACCCCTGGATGACAGGACTATGCTTTAATGAACTAATTTTACTGTCTTCAATACTGAGTTATAGTTGGTAGTCAGCAAGATTCTGAGAGTGGGCTTTCCGTTAATAACAATTATGAGTGTACATACATGAGTTATGTCTCGGCTCTCAGTCTACTGTAAGACGCTGTTTTACGTAGGCAAAATTTGAGCCCGACCCCTGATAAGGAGTGATTTTCTTGTATAGAAAAACGAAAAATCATTTAAAGGCGCCGTTCTCACCACCTCTTTTTCAAGAACCGAGTTACTATATCCATCCTCCTTGAACCACTTATTTCGTCCTATCTTACAATTCTATCGTGCTTTTACTATGAAACTATCGCACGTTTGGTTCGCTGCTATGGTCGGTCTAGCCCTGGCTGCACCGGCGGCCAATGACCTGTCGTCGGAGCCGAACTCCATAGGCTCCGATGATGGCCTCGATGACGAAGACTTGCTCAGTGGCAAAGGCCTCAAGGGCGGCGAGGACCCGCGCATGGCGACGGACCGGAAGAATCGCAAAGTTTGCGAGGACTGCAACTGTTGGCTGAATGCATTCTTGCTGCCAGTGCCCGGCCCTGGGAGGTGCCCAGCTGGCATGTGCCCTTATAAATGCAGCCGTGAAAGTCTGTCAAAGGGGTTAGCCTCTGGAGGCCACAATATAGGCGATGATGAAGATTGACACGAGGCAGCCTGGGGGGGNCCCGAACTAGAGACCCGGAGGGGCCCAGTAAGAGGCGCCTGTAGGACGCCCAATCGGGTCACGTGACCGCATGAAGCGATCAGGACTGAGCGGAGTAAGCAACGCTCATGATGCCCAGAACTGAGCCGCTTGGGCGGCTGGCTACAATAGAGAGATAGACAGGTACTTAAGGAAGAGGTAGCTTTATAGCATAGGGTAGTCTAGATCTCTATTGATCAATCTAAGCAATAGTTTACTATTGAGAGTTATACTCTTAACGGACTTACGCGCTACGATACCACTGCGAACTGCTCAAAGCTACCCTGTAGCTCTTTTAACCTGACTCACTTCCTAAGAAACTGACTCTTCTGTGACAGAAATAAGCCGCCGTTACAATAGGGAACTATAGAGACCATGGTCGCAACCGGATTTGGGCATCGTGCTATCCAATCCGCCAGCTGGCCAAATCAAACCAATCTTATACTCCCACAAGAGGGTACGAGCATTTGCGCAGGATTTCCTGGCCGAGATCGCCTATGTATTAGGCGGAGTGCTCTTTGGGTTGCGAAGGGTGGTAGATAAAAAAGGGCAGAAGCGGGTGGCTTTGGCTGACGGCCTGGGTGACTTAGTGCCTGTTATTGTCTGCTAGTGTCTGTTTTTTGCTGGGAAAGTGGAGGTACCAATAGGGTACTGAGCACCACAGCGGGCGGTTATCCTTACCATTAAAACTCACCAAATGCGCCCGCAACACCCATTCGTGTTTGTATCCCAACCTTTCGTAGAAGTAATTTACACCTATGAAAAAGCAACGGCCAGATATGGCGTATCATCGCGTGGCAAAAAAAGTAGTGCAATGCACTTCGGAGCCAGTAGGTGTTGAATACAGGAGAGCTTGACTAAGGAACCTGTCCTTGGATGCGGTTGCGGCGCCTTCGTCCCATCGAATACAAACAGCCGGTTTGCACCGAATAAACCAAGCTGGATGGGAACAAGAGCAGCACAAACTACCGGATAACGTAGAACACTCCCAAGGTAACGGCATTGCTACACCTCGTACTTAGCTTGTGTTCCAAGGTATTTTGACACGGACATAAGGTGCTTGCCAGCTACAAAACTGGACGCACCAGCCGCATACGCCACAGCCATGTTATCCTACATTTATTAGAATTTAGTTGACGAAACTAATTCCGCCTCCTGCTGTACTCTAAAGGTCTTCCTCATAGTGAGGTGCAACCAGCTCCCCCCGACCAGTGGTGAGGAGCACAAGCCTGCGCAACGAGGAGAACCCCTACCGATCCCGGAGTGCAGAGCGCCTACAGAAGCGGCAGGACTTTCGATTAGTCCCTTGAAGCCGCCGAACGGAAAATTTTGGCTTCGGGTGGCAGACTCTGGCGCCATCCGCAACACAGCATCCGCACCAATTCCTGAGAGCGCTAGTCGGCTCACGTACTTTGGGGCTAAAAATAGCGCGTACACCAGCCATACCTGGCGGTTAAAATACACCTGTAGTAAAATCTATTTTTATCATCCTACGCCATAGAAGAGGACTTGGTTACGACGCCTCTAACCAGCAAGGCTATTAAAGCAGGGGAAATCCAACTCAAAGTAAAAGAAATATCCTCACTACATCGATGACCAGCAGGCTGCGCTCAAATGGCGGAGATTAATGCTCAAGACTTGCAGGACGCGCTTCATGGCCTGCGATCTTTGAAACGGGAGCTAAAAATCATAGAGCAAGACTTAGCCGTGTTGCACCATACCGTTGTGGTAGCAAATGCAACCTGCGCTGGATTGTGCTCGCGTGTGGAGCTCCGGCTTCAGGCGGTCGATGGCGAGGCAAGTGTCATGTGTACTGGCCGCAGCCGTAGTACTAACGCGTTACAAGCAGCCTGATACGATGGAGACACCGACCGCTCCTGTAACACCAACAGCCCCGCAAGCCTGGCACAACACACACCAGGACAATTGTTCTCACACAGTTGAACAGACAACAAATGAATAATTCCATGGCACAGGATGAGATAGACTAGCTTGAATGAAATCTCTATTTTCTACGCTACACTTAGAGCCAACTGTAATCTAGCAACAGGCGAACAATTTCGCAGTGACCGCGGATTACCGCCAGATCTAGTGGGGTCTGGTTGAACTCCCCAGTGAAGGTTGGATCAGCTCCGTTGGCTAGGAGCAGGCTCGCGCACTTGATATTGTTGTGAAGCACCGCGAGCGTCAAAGGGGTGTTTCCCAAGTGACTGCCAGCCTTGGGCCGATTGCGCGAGTTAACATGCGCCGTACATGCGGCACGGGTAATGTCAGAGACAGCCTCCGACCGGCAGAGAAAAAGTTTCATTATATCATAGGCCTCTGTTTCTGAGGATTCCGCAAGTATATGCAGAGCATGATTTCCAAATCGATCATGCGCTATCGGGCTGATAGCTTGTTCCAGTAAAGCTGATATGGTGGCTGTCTTCCCGTGTAGGAACCGAGTCGCAGCTGTCTGCAGGAGGTGATTAATGACGGCACTGCCAGAAAGTCCCGCCAGTGGCTGGCCAGGATCGAGCCAAGGGTTGCTGCAAAAAGCCTTGATCATTTGGGGGCCTTGCAGGCAAGCTTCGAAAATAATCCAGGAGTCCAACGGCGGAATGTACATCCCCGCAGACGAAAGGGCGTACACCTCATCGGCATCTCCTGCTAGCACTGCGTGGAACAAAGTGTTCAGCGACTCCAGATTAAGTTCATCCCATGGATCGGGTGTCATGACGTCGCTGCAGGTCAATGTATCACCTGATAGGGCACTGTCGTGGTCGTCAATGTCCGCGTCAAGTTCCCAAAAGCCTTGGGTTATGACATCGCTACAGTTCAGTGTGTCATTCGATACGGCGAGGCCGTCAATATCGGGGTCAAGATCCCAGAAGTCTTCGGTTTTGACGTCCAGTGCAGTGTTAGATGCGGTGGGGCCGCTAACGTCGTCAAGTTCCCAGAAGTCTTCGGCTTTGGCGTCCAGTGCATCGTTAGATGCGGTGGGGCGGTCAACGTCGGGGTCAACAGCCCAAAAAGCTTGGACGTTGTTGCCGCCCAGCGTATCATTAGATGCAACGTGGTCGTCAACCTCGCTATGGATGTCGCAGAGGTCTGGGGTCAGGGCAGGGGGGGTTGCAGAGCTGCTGCCAGACAGCGCACTGCAATGCTCATCCACTTCGAGCTTCATGTCTGCAAGATCCGTCATGATGGTAGATTCGGTAGGCTAGTCGAAAGGTTCTCGAAATAACGGTCGGTTGGTAATCTACCTCTGAGCATCTGAAGAAAGTATACTCCTGCCGGATGCTCATTCCATTTATAAGACATCATCGTGGCAGCCATTGCATGTAACTGTCTCTTTAATCCACGTCCTGCTAGGCCGGCACCTGACCTGCTGTCAGAGAACACGAAAGAGACCGGGTAGGTGGGTCAGCATGCCTGAGTGCCAGGGCTGCAATATGCTTCCATCGTTACAGGCTGCAGAAAGGACCACAGTACCCTGCTCGGCGGCTAGGCAGGCTCCCATTTAGCTAGAGACTTGCGCTACGGTCTCAACCTAGCTCCAGTTGGAAGAATGCAAAAGATTG
Organism: Lecanicillium saksenae; assembly: GCA_027627215.1. Classification (NCBI taxonomy): domain Eukaryota; kingdom Fungi; phylum Ascomycota; class Sordariomycetes; order Hypocreales; family Cordycipitaceae; genus Corniculantispora; species Corniculantispora saksenae. Next base: position 10,707 of record JANAKD010000420.1, on the reverse strand, counting down.
TTATGACATGGGACCAGAGTAACAAGATGTAATTAAAATTGGCAGAATAAAGCAAAATAGATTGTTATTGCGTATTTAAGAACATTTAAAACGTAGACACGAAGAAACAGACGCAAGAAACCACGTAGCACTAAAGATCCACCGCCTGCTGGGAAGTAGAGACTTGACAGACAGAATTCACTGCTCCCCAAACCCTTCGTCACCTTTTCGTTTTTGCGGCCTAGTCCTCTGTCTCCTCCTTGACACGCGCCTCCGCCGCACCTTCTGCACTCGTGCTGCGGGTTACACGCGACTTTGGCTTTAGGATCTTACGTTGTTTGCCCGCTTTCTTGTCTCCATCATCGCCTGTCTCTTTCGTCTTTACATCAAGCAAAATCACGCTCTCAGGACTCTCGCTCTTCTTTCTGCGCTTGGACTCGGGCTTGCTCGTTCCTTTGAGTGCGCCGTCAACCGACTCCCGAGATTTAAAGAAGGACCCACCAACCTCACAGCCATCGCCATCCTCGGCGTCCATTTCGAGGATGTCGTCGAGAGAGAGAGCGGTCTCGTCGTGCTTTCGCTTCCGGCTCGGCTGGCTCGGCTGCAAAGCACGTCCCATTTCCTGAGGGATGAACAATGGTACAACCTTGGCAATCACCAAAAGCTCCTCCATCGTCAAATTTTCGTCATGAAAATCCGGGTCAGCGTCGGGGGAGACACAGAGGCCTGCCTCAAGCATACTCCAGGCCGCCTGGAGCGTTGCCAGAGCCAATTTGATAGCTGAGACTAAGTCTGGCCGCATTGCAACTTCATGAAGGCTCTTCATCTGATCGTCCTTCTTGGGCAGCAGAGTCTTCATAGCCTCCCCATCCGGGATATGCTTGTCCGCTTTCCAGAGGCTGAGAAGCTTCTGTACGTGCTCCATTGTGCAGAATAGTTTTGCTGTAGGGTACGGTAGAGGGTATTTTGAAAGTTGGTATTTGCGTGATGCAATTTAGATGGAATTATTGGTAGACACCATGGTATCAGGCGGCCAGACGGAGGTATTTATGCTAATCATACATTGCTAGGTTGTGGCCGTGGAGGATCGCTTCAGGTCCTATTGGCCATTCTGCTTGCTGAGAACTGGTCGCTGTTCCAGGTCGCTCATGTTGCCCCACAGCGGTGTAGCTGCAGTATGCTCTCAGCATGCTCCACTCACCATACAAAATCGAATCCACCTCCACGGCTACGAGATGCTCAGAAAACGGATGGCAGCGCACTGTAAACATGCATGTCTACCATTTCCCATGACATCATACTGCCAGAACGAATATGAGGCTGGGTTCCCCCTCCCACCGTCATGCAGCCCTTTAGAAACTACAAATTATTCTTGAGTCAGATCCATGGGTACGATGCCTTCATGCAATGGTCTCTCTGCTTTTCTGGGCTTTGTTACGGCAGCAAAACTTAGCCGCAAATTATATAACGCCTTTTGGCAAAAATACGGTCAGCGAATCATATATAGTGACGCCAGAAGAATTTCCATGATGCTGCAACGTGTACATCGAGAAGGCTGGCTTAGCCGTCGAGACTACGACTGCCTGTTTCATAAACTTTGGCTCGCAGTAGATGAAGGCGACCGTGAGAATCACAACCCTACCCCCTCGATAGTCAGAGTTATATTTGTGTTAACTCATAGCTAAGGTGCAACGGTAAACACGATGCGGACAATGCTGAGGCAGTTTGTCTCTGAATAGCGCTATGAAGAATAAGATAGTCTCAACCGTCCTGTTCGCGGTTTGGAAACGCGGCGGTGTTAAATCTTTCCTTTTTTGTTTATTATCATAATAGTATCTATCGAAGTCTGCCATACCTTTGCCTCAGAAATAGTCCATGTGTGAAATACTTTAGTCTTCATTTTGCAGGAATTTGATGTGTGGAATGGCGAAGCGAGTAAAGCTTAGCCACAGCTGCCTGTTGTATGTGCAGCAGTGAACGACCATGGATCCAAGCACTTCACGACATCATAGATATGTGATATCCCGTAACAACGTCAGCCTTTGAGGTCTAAATGTTGCCCCCGAACAACCTGTGCAGAAACGAGAAAGTGCATATTGTCAAGCTCGGAACCAGAATCGTCCCTTTATTTACAGCGTCGAGAAAAACATGAGCTATTCACAAGGCGGGTGTCCCAATATTTAACTAGATGGCCCAGAAACACGCGCTAATGAAGATATTTGGTGAGAGGTGAACATGTATTACACAGCCCGAATTACAAAAACGATCAATCTAAAAAACTAAGATCTAACTCCGGACGTAGCATTTGGCCATCCTATCCATCGACATCTGACAGCATTTCCCTCACAACTGCAAGGCAATCTGCTGGCTTAGCGGATGTCTGCGTGATTTGGGAAAGGTAGGCCGACGCCTGGACGAGCTGCGCTGGAAGTAGCCGGATGGTTTCGGCGGCAACGACGCGTAACACACGATTTGGTAATGCGAAATTCGTACTATGGCGGATTAGAATCAAGTATTAAAATACGGCACCAATTCTCACATGAGTTTTTCTGCTTCCTCTGTATACGTGACCAGAGCAAGTGGGTGCGTGCCAGATATATCGACCCATCGCTGTGCAAGTCGCCTGCGACGATCGAGCTGCCTTCTTGTATGGCAGGACTCCTCCTTTCCCTGCGCCTTGGCGTATAGCTCCAGGGCTATATTACTGTTCAATTTGCTGATTGGAACCCTGAGCCTTCCTTGCCTTTTATTCGTGGCAATGATGCCCTTAACAGCATCCATCAGCATCGGCATGCGGGTATACGCTAGGCGCAGAGCTAATGGCGTACTGTCAGGCCTGGATATAAATTTGTCCAGCGAGCGAAATGCGTTGGCGATGCGGGGGTCAGTATAGGAGATATTTCTGGGCAACGATGTGCCATCCAACAACGCAGTCCAAAAATGCAGCATGTCCTCTAGATTCTCTGCAAAGAACTTGGCTGCATCAGTTCTCACTAAGCTCCTTGCTAGTTGGCTCGCATCTTGACAGACGTTAGAGGATGGTACCGATTTCCGCAAGGCAAATACATTATTGCGATGTTCAGCAGATTGACTGTTGCAAGTGTTAGAGCACAGATCGATTACCGGTTTTGTGGGGGACCCCATTTTGACATCTGACATGCGATCGTTTAGTGGAAAGTCCATTGCAAAGACGAGCGCAAAGGAAAACACAATGGAATTGGAGGGCATTGTTGATAAAAACGTCACTGGCTATAAATTTATATGTACAATGGTCGCATTTGTGCTGTGGTCGGGTCTACGCTTCCTGAGTTGCTGTTTATGTTGACGAATTGACTGGTTGCAGAGGGCAGCAAGCAGTGGCCAGCCCACTTATTGACCCAGCTCAGCCTACTGAAATGGTGTTTCGGACACTACACTCAATTCGAAACTCGTCATGGCGGACCAAAAAAAGGTAGCAAGCAAATGCCCGACAAATGCGGTGATCTTTATGCCGTGAATACACAGATCTTTACCAGCTCTATCGTGGCGGGTGCATGCAGTACAGCCAGCCTTGCTCAAATACAACAAGACATATCAAAGCCCGCGTAATGTTCGCAGACACTAACAACAGCGCAATGCCAACAATTGAAATGACTGAGAGGCAGTTTCAGGAACAAGATAAGGTGGGCCACTTACAACAACGACTAAAAGCGCTACTATAACTCATCCTCACAAATTTTTGAAATCATGATCTTGGCGGGTATTAATAAACCCGCCTGATCTATGTCGACGGCATGGTCAATTCTAATAGCAGGAGTGGTCTACGAACTATTTTAGTCCAGAGAGGCCAAGGCAGTGTGTTCATCGGACATCGTGATTGGGAATTTGATATTAGCGAACCTATCAGCCACGGACAAGTGCTGCTTACGCTGGTAGAAGCAACTGTTATATTGAAATTCAGAATATATCTAGTTATGGAAAACACACAGCTCTCTACGATCCTGTACCCTCTGTTTCATATGCCTTTTTAACAAGCTGTAGCAAGTGCCGTAATAGTTTGTGTCAAGAGAATGGTTGTGAAAATCGTTGAAGTGAGGGCACTCTGTCGGGCGCTGATCGTTGTCGCGTCGCTGATCACTGCTGTGCTCGAGCTGCTCCTTTGGCTATTAGAGGACATGCTACTGACCGGGCCGGTGGAAATGGCAGTGCCGCTGACCGGGCCAGTGGAAATGGCAGTGCCGCTGACTGGGCCAATGCTAATGGCAATGCTGCTGGGCGGGCCTGTGCTACTAGGAGTGCTGCTGACCGTGCCAGTAGGCCCCGAACCAGTATACGTCGCACCAGCGGAGGTTGCGTCAGCAGAAGAGGTGGAGGTGGCAGGCGAAGTGCCTCCTGGAGTGGGCCAGCTAAACCCAAGTCCACCAGTGCCTGTAAAGAATGCTGGCGGCGTTCTGGACGACTGGCGAGTGGTTGACGTGAGCGTGAGCTTGGATGCACACTGAACATACCCTTGCCGTTGCAATGCCAGGCTTGAATCCTTCTGTCCACCCTTCACACGAATGCGGTTGCACGTAGGGGATTGGCCGGAACACTGCCTACGCGGATGCATAAGAATAGAACTCGTGAAGAGACGATGCGAACTTACCATGTAATATATCCGTCCCCAGCAGAGAGACCAGATGGCACCTGAAAGCTCGCAATAAACGAAGTATCACAGTTGCTTGCGTCAAATGTGTACGTAACTGGAAGGAACTCCGGATCATCAAGGCTAACTGACGCTTCACATCGTGCAGTAACAGATCCGTCAATCCTAATTTATTAGCTGCCGAAAATAGGTAGTTAGCGCCCTTACTTACGAGGCAGACACGAATGAATCTCCGGCTTCCAGCTCAATGATATTGGAGAGGCAAATAGGCGGCGCTCGCATAGAGCTGACCGCAGCCGTAAAAGCAGTCAGGAGAATTGTTGACTTCATCTTGCCTAGATACTGTCGCGGTCGTGATTCACAGAGAGGTTGACGCAGCGAATATAAGGCTGTCTGCCAGTACTTAAATACGCTGGCCGCTGGGCTAAGGACAGGAAACTGGTAACATCATTGGCACCAGGCTCAACGCTGCGGACTGTGATCGGTCTTCACACCCACCTCCATACCAGGCTCATAGAGTGTGTGGCCGGCTATTATGCATTGGGATAAAATTTAGCGCACTGTAACCACTGAAAAAGGTGCTGATTAGCGGGTGTCCATGCCGAGCACAAGGCACCTTTTGACCAGCGTGGTGGCCTAAAACGCTCACTAATACCAGCTGCTTTTGGCTGCTATGGGCACCCCAACTGTCAAACAAAGAGATTATAGGGTAAAGCTAGCTTTGAGCAAACAAACACACAGGATAGATTCTATTTTACTTCCGACTTCGCTTCATCTTATTGTAATCATGTTATTGTATTATTGCGTAAATAAAAAAAGGGTCACCCGTTTGATGCACACCCAGAACGCAAAAAGAACAGCTGAGCTAAAGTACACCAGAAGGCCAAGTGCCTCAAGTATACCATTCACTACGGCGTTAGCCGCAAAATGCATTGAGCACACTCGCTACCAAACCCAGCCAGCATCATTATCCGTCCTCGCTACTTACGCTTCCCTCAAAACCGGCAGGGTCGATCAACTCCATTGGCCCATATATTGTAGGTAATGGATAAATATCGTTCTGTGCACATGTTAGCTTCCGTTGCCGAAGTCGCTCGTGTATTAGGTATCAATTACTATTGCGGAGTCGCTTAACGGCCAAGTCGCCGATTTCTCAGATTGATAGATGTAGAGGCGGCCACGAAGCCTGAGAAGAAGATACACCTGAGCACCACACAGGTCCCTGATTTCGTCGCACTTGCGCAGCAGCGTGCATCGCCGCTTGTAACCTTTATTTCGTCGCAAAGTTGCTCCCGACGCCGCTGTCCTTGTCTGAGGCAGACTAGGCGCTGTTAATAGATTTCCTCGAACACCAAGTGCAGGGCTTCAATCACCTACGATTTAATTTTTTTCGACATTTTCATGGAGTAATTGGCTCGTTCGTTCTCCTCCATCTACGTCTGTAATAAATAGACTAGTAATATTCTTTTCGGTGGCTTCAGTGGTCCCGAACCAGCATGCGCAGGTCAGGAAGCAGCTCCGAGGCGGTGGCTAACTGGTAACATAACCCTGCAATTTGGCTTTACCAGAAGCAGCCTGCATTATACCCCCGTCCAGGTCCATTTTGCCCTTGCTCACTGCTGACTGGTAGATTTTCACTCGTAGGGACTTTTGGCAGTAGAAGAGCGTCGATTTGGGAGTTTACCAGTCAACGAGCGTCCACAGGGCTATATCAGGAAGGGTGCTAGCAGCCCTACTAGTAAATAGCTGTCTCCATTGCAGATTCGTGTCTGCTGTTAGCTAGTAAACAGGGGCCCAAACGCTACTTTACTGGTCAATTGGTAGCCTAGTGGTGGCCATACTAGTAACTTGAGCAGCTTGTAGCTGGTAAACAGGGGTTACCAGTCAATCGACGGCATTGGTACGGTCAAGACTTTACCAGTAAATTGGCCAGCTTGTGCAGATAACGGTGGTTAGGTTGCAGGGTTACCAGTCAATGGATGGCCTTGGTACGGTGAAGGCTTTACCAGTAAATGGGCCAGCTTGTTACCAGTAGTCTGGCCCGCTTGTAGCTGGTAACGATGCGTTGGATTGCAGTTTTACCAGTCAATTGATGGCTACAACGCAACTGTGGCGCCATGGGCTTACCAGTAGTTTAATCAGCTCGTAGCTGGTAACCTGAGGTTATGATGCAGCGTCACCAGTCAACTGACCAAGGGCTTACCAGTAGCCTGACCAGGCTGTTGAATCCGGCTGAACTGCTACGCTACCAGATACGAAGCGGCGGCCTGCACCTGCCCTTTGCTAGTAAACGAAAGTTGTCTGCAACAGCTCCTCGCTGCCTACCATGGCGCTCTCGATGCGGCTGGGGGTGTACAACTTTTCATGCTGTTTTGGTATTCTACTGGTAACCGTTCAATTAAATAGTAAATCCGTCAATAGAATAAATTCTATATATCTCTTAATAATACGCCTATATGTTTTGTGTCATCATCTGTGGCTTTATATTTTATAAGGCCTTGAAATTTTGGTACCCAACTGCCATCCGTCAATCTAGTATCTCCCTCAGTAATCTGGCCAGTGGCCCCCTAGCTCGTACCACTGGAGGCATGCGTTAGACTGAGTGTTGATGCTACTTATAAGCCTCGAGGACATTTTGTTGCAGAGTGTACTGTTCGCTGATAGTTAGTAGTCTCTCAAGTTTGCACCTCAAACTAACGCGGGGTAAGGCTCACTTGCTGGGAGGCAAGCGGCGACTCCGCTACCATCCATATTTATGTTTCGAGGTCATTACTTCTATAAAGATACCAATTGCCGCTAGCAAAATGAATCCCTTTATAAGTAACGTTGATAAGTGACACCAAGACATCATACTGAAATATTTGATAGTTGTGTTGTAAATTGCCTGGACAGCGGCGATAGGTATGCTTGCAGGAGCAGAAGGTAATTGGAAAGGGTAGAAGTGGTTTATTGGTGATGAATTGAGTGCAATTTTCTTTTAGAGAGTCCAATTGCAACTGGTTGAAGTGCTTGCTGTAGAAGGACGAGATTCCTCTTCGTGCCTCACCGCAAGCAAGATGTACAGAAGAAAGGCGTTACGATCCCTCGCATGAGTAATTCTGGTCGTTTCAGCGTGCACAGATCGTGCGGAAGCCAAGCCCGCCACTGTTATGGGATCTGTTATGGGATCTGTTATGGGAGGTGCTGGTGCTGCGGACTGCCATCAGGATTCAGCACTGGGAAGTGGGGAGCCTATGAAAAATGTGTGCACTTGCCCTGGCGCTGTTGAATGTAAAAGGCTGATGTTCTCCCTACTGCAGTGAGCTGTACCCTGTGTAAGCTTGGCAGCACTAGCCTACTGCAGAGATGCATCAGGCAAGCAGTCCGTGGACAGCCGACTATCCAATCGGAGTTGATATGCAACAACTCGGCGAGTATGTACCCTAATCACATAGGAAAGACATTCTTTCTAAACCGGTCTATAGGCTCTTATCAACAAAGCCCGTTCGGTTTCTCGTTGGCCATGAACGAAAAGAATTTTACTTACACGGAGGTCTTGTGGCTTGCCTCTCTGCGGCGCTGCACGCGCTAGTCCATCGGCGACCCGATATAGCTCTACAGGAAACAAGTGCTGAAGTCTTCTCGGCTTTTGTCCAGTTTGTCTACTCTGGCCATTATGATCTAGGACCGGACGTACGTAGTACGGGGCGTAATGTCCTGCTCCTGCATGCTCAGCTATGGATGTTCGCCCAGATGTATCATGTCGAGCCGCTGAAGTCTGTAGCTCAGACACAGCTGGCAAATAAACTTGCCGCCCATAAACTGTCACCGGCCTTTGCTGAAGAATTTGAGGGACTTGTACGCTACTTGTATGGAACGTGCCTGAACATTGAGCTACGCCGAGTCGTTAGTCAGTTCGCTGCAAGCATTGCTACCGATATGCAAGGGTCATCAGGTTGGCAGGACTTGTTATCGCAGTGTCCTGGTTTTGCGTGGGATCTACTGAGCGCCATGCTACTAATAGACAGCAGGCAAAAACGAGTGGCTAGATATTGATATATTGTTCTATTTTTATTTATTTTATAATCAAAAGGTGTTTACAGTAAAATGTTTGCTGATATTACTCTCAGAGTTGAGTACCCGGCTCGGCATGTTGCAGAAAATGTAGCGTCGCTTCTGGACGCTATTCTTCACTGAGCGAATAGCAGTACTGCGTTTCCTCTCCAGCCTCCCAACCGCCTCCGCCTCCCCCTTTCCTCGTTTGCATTTAGGTGGGTATCCAAACAGAAAGCAGACTCCTGTCTCTTCATGTCAATATTTTAAAAATGGCATAATCTCTGGCGAAAAGCAGTCGGCGGCAATCAGCGGGGCTAGCCTGTCCCCAGTTGTCCAACCAAATAAACTCGGATGATCTCTCAAGGCGGTTTTCTGAAATGAGCACCAAAGTGTCTGATTTTAGTTAACATGGTGTTGAGGATTGGCTATTTTTACAGGGCGCTTAGTCAACCAATAACAAGTGGCTGATGAATTGGACCATGTGTACCCTGGAAGCGGTACATAAAGACTGTCACTGCCGTCAGCTAAGTAAGTGGGAGAAGCTGCGCATTAACAAATTCCACTTACCAATTATACACATATCAAACTTATACAAGAAAGAATGTCCGTGACACACCATACTCCTGAATGGTCCCGCAGACTCAACGTGCGATCAACAGGACTATTCAGGAAAGCCGCAGAGCTTACCAAGCTCGAGAACGTTCAGGTTACTATTCTGATCTCGTCCAATGGCTATAGCAATAGCTTTCTGGGCCATGGGGCTGATGACTGGTCTGGGTTGCATCAGATGGTATTGGCCCAGAGCGATAAAGTGGCAACCCCAGATGACTTTACCACGGTATCGCAGCACAATGCTAAGCGATTGCAAGCCGCTTCCTCAACTGCCATTAGCAGTAACGCTGCCAATGATGCTGCGCCGGATTTGCTTGCAAAGCGTCTGGCAGCACTTGAGAAAGAACTGAGAACCATATCGGCCGCGACGCTATTACCAAATGCTGACAGCAGCAGCGGCTCGTCGCCTGTCAGTGAACAGGGCGAAGTCCTGGCACAGCGCTGTTCCACTCCGCGCACATCTGAAACGACCCCAGAGCCGCATGAAGCGGCAATGCTCACTCAGACCGTTCTCGAAGCCTCGTGCAGCGCTCCAGATGCGTCAGGACTGGCTGTTACTAGGATCTTGAGTGCTGGGGATGGCAGGGTGCAGAAGAGAAATGCTCCAAGACGCCAGGCATTGGGCAGAAAATAGCGCAGCAACCGCCTCCTATACTTGTGGGATGCATCAGCTGTGTAATTATGACTGGCTCGCCAACTGTTTGTTCTTCCAGCGGGGCTGGATTCGAGTGTACGTTGATAAATTGAATTCCTCCATTTCAGTTCTGTCTGTCGTGGTGAAGCACTTGTGACTTTTCGTAGCGTTCTGTATATGGCCGGTTCTTGATACGCATGCTATTCATGCAAATTGTAAAATTTTGGTGAAGAATTATCGTGCACCAAACCGCAAATATAACCGTAGCAAATCTCCTTAGGCAGAGTGAAGCCACACGTTACTATCCAGTAATAAAAAAAATTCCAGAACAAGCCACAAAATATAGTATCACTAATCAACAAACGATTGCGTTTTTTTTTCAAAAAAAAAAACATAGTATGAATTGCTCGCTACTTTACATCCATTATTATTATTATTATTATTTAACGTCTATGGTGAAGCTCTAGTGTAAGCAAAGAGACGTGCTAGCTATCCTCTACGGATGATCGTGCCGCCGCTCCGACTAGCGTGACGGGGGCGCGCCCGGAGGCGCACCCACGTTCTCACCAGGGGCTATCGCAACGACTACATGGCAAAATCCTCCTCCTATAGCAGCAGCTGCGCGNCCAATTGAGNAAAGAACTGTTTCTTTTCAGTTGGCAGTTTTTGCTGGGAGCGGCTTCCGTCAGCGGAGAGCCACTTTGTGCTGCGTTAGCTTTGTTGTGCCGTGGGGCTGTTTGACGCGTGTTTCACGTAACAGAAGAAATGTTTATGGGCTTTACAAGCAGCTGTAACTGCTTGGGCAATTTGCTCGTCTCTCAGT
>JANAKD010000042.1:0-55602 GCA_027627215.1 Lecanicillium saksenae | reverse complement strand
GGCGCCGTGGGCCACGACGCCGGGCGAGATGCCCAGGAACGGCGTGTCAAAGGCTAGGACGCCCTGGATGTATGGGAACAGCAGGCTGCTGAAATTTGGTATCTCTGATTTCTGGATGCCGTCTTCCGAGTAGATGGGCTGCTCGGAGGCGATCCCCAGCACGGACTCGACAGCCATGATGCCGCCCATGGAATGGCCGATAAGGACAGTTCGAACAGAGGGATCAATCGTAGGCGAAGGCGCACCAGCGGCTACTTCTAAATCAATGACCTTCTCTTCAAGCCTGTTAATATTCGCGGTCGCCGTTAGCAAACTTGGCTCCTTTTTACGCCTTTGTAGTTGATCAATCTACTCACCATGTGCGGAAGCGCATCACACATTCGCCGAGATCTCCACGAGTCTCATATTTGGGATATATCAGCACCTTGACGTCAATTTTCGGCAGCTCTTTGGCTATCATATCACGCAGATGCTCTGTGAACCTGTAGTTGTCCCCAAACGTGAGGTTGCCGCCCTGCCGAGTTCCATTAGCCTGTGCGTTCAACTGCTGGTCGTTTCGCCACCATCGCGGGGCCGAACGGCCTCTCTTTCACATACTCGGAAGCCGTGGATGAAACACAGCACAAGCGTCTTCTTGGTCATGGTGCTGCGACCGTCACGCCCTTCGGCTGAAGCGTGCTAGAGAGTTTGTATGCTGGGAATGAGAGGTGTTGGAGTGAAGTCAGTCATCTGAGCTAGATGTAACAGTGGCTTAGCGGTCGCAGTGCCACACGTGCGAAGCTTCCACCATCGTCATCGGGTCCACCAATCGCTGGAGCCGCCGAGCCAAAACACATGTACATTTTAATACTCACACACATAGCCAGAAGTAAACACTTTACGATGGCAGATGATTGATAAGAATTTGACTTTAGAGCGTCTATTACAGTACATTGGTCTCCTAATCTAAACAAAACCCGCAAAGGCAGCTCTGCAAACCCCGTTGGTATAGATCCGCGATTGCAAAGGTCCCTGCATTTTACTCCCCAGCTGCAATTTCCCGTCTCCTCAGCTCTGCTGTCTCGTATCTTGCAATACACATGCCTGTATCACACAAGAGAAAAAAANGTGTTAAACCCCCAAAAACGCCAAAAACACACATATGAACAAATCAGGTCGTGCGACATTCCTGCCGCCGTGACCAAAATCCAGGTCAACCTTGCCAGTATTGCGCCGCCGAGGGATATAAACCTCCCTCCATTTTTCCTTGGCTCGCATCCAGTAATACACTACGCAGTTTTCATCTTCCTTCAACCATCATTACTCCTCGTCACTGTGGACAACGGAACGCGCACCGTTGGCCTCTCGTGAGCTGCTCGTGATAATCTTGATACGAGTGCCACTCGGCTGCGGGGTGCTCTCGGCTGCTGAGGGAGCAGCAGAGCTAGCCTTGCCGCCTGCTTCCAACTCAAGCAGTCCGGGGTTGGCATCAAGCAACTCCTGGTACTTTGTGTTGAAGAACTCAGTCATCGTCTTGGCATCCTGGTACAGAATGCTGCCGTCCTCGTTGTAAGTTTGACAGTTACGAATCATCAACTCAAAGTCCTTCTTCAAGTCGCTGAGAGCATTGTACTCCTCCTTCTTGATGCGTGTCTGGATCTGGTTCATGCAGATGGGGTTGGTGATGATAAGGTAGTAGTCGGCATAGTCGCGCTTGGGAGGCAGCTTGATGAAAGGTCCGATGATAAGGCGCTTGCCAGCGTCGGATTCGTCATCTTCGGCAGGAGGCTCGATATCATCCACCTCAAGAGTCATCAAGGCATCGTACAGAGATCGGAGATTCTTCTGCAGAAGCTCACGTTGTTGCGGGTTCAGGCGAGATTCGGCCGCGCCACCCTTGCTGGGCCGCCCTTGAGGGCCACGGCGCTTCTTGGTTGGCGGCTCATCATCTCCGTCTTCAGCCTTGCGCTTCTCATTCTTGCTACCAGGCTTGCGACCGCGTTTCTTAGGTGTCTCAATCTCTTCAGTGCTGGCGCGACTAGCGGCAGGAGATTCATCCATGCTGTTAAAGATCGCACCTTTCTTAAGCCTATTGTTCTCACGCTTGTCCTTGCGAGCTTGCTTGCGGGCAGCAGCAGCCTCGGGAGAATCCTCGTCATCGTCAACTGCCATGAGCCACTGCTCCTCGGTAAGACCATCGTCATACTTGACCTTGGTGCGCTCACGCGCACCACGGCCAAGCACAAGGTCTTCTGTCTCGTCGGGAACGGGGTTGCCTTCACTGAGGTAGATGTCAGGCAGTTCGTCTTCGCCCATAAGTCTGTTCTTGCCCTTGGGACCACCATAGATGGGATCCTTAGCCCGCTCCTCGTCAAGCTTCTGGAAGGTGATAATTTCGTCATCGCTACGTGCGAGCAGCATGTTCAGCTCATCATCTTCCATCTCCTCTTGCTCACCAGACTCGGCCATGTCAGCAGTTTCCAGCAGGGTTCGAAGCATAGCATCTCGATCAGTTTCCGAAGACTTGTTATCGAAACGACCTGCCTGAATGACCTTGCCATCCATGTCCAACTTGAAACGAGCACGCTCGAGAATCTTCTCTTCGACGGAGTTGGAACTGATCAGGCGTAGAATTCTGACTTCGTTCTTCTGTCCGATACGATGAGCACGATCCTGGGCCTGCAAATCTTGATGGGGGTTCCAATCGGAGTCGTAGATGATGACAGTATCGGCGGTTTGCAAGTTCAGACCGAGACCACCAGCACGTGTGGAAAGCAAGAACATAAAATATTTCGAATTAGGGGCGTTGAATTCGCGCAGCAGATCCGAACGCTCGTCCGACTTGGTTGTACCGTCAAGACGGAGATATTCCATGCGGCGGTAACGGAGGTAATCTTCCATGATATCCATAATGGCCGTCATCTGGAAGAACATGAGAACACGATGGCCAGTTGCTTGGTACTTGGGCAGGATTCGGTCCAAGAGCTCGAACTTGCCTGCCGTTCTCCACAGCAGATCGTTGCTAATGCTCATGGGGTTCATGACGTTCTCGACTTCGTCGAAAACGAAAGGATGGTTGCAAAGCTTACGCAGCTGCATGATCATGTTGCTGAGACCACGAGCACCAGTCTTGCCACCCTTGCCGTCGCTGACAGCGATCTTGTTGTGGGTAACCATCTGCTTGTACAGCTTGGATTGAAGAGCGGAGAACTTGCACTTGATGACCTTCTCAGTCTTGTCGGGAAGATCCTTTTCGACATCCTTCTTGAGACGACGCAGAAGGAAGGGTCGAAGAACCTTGTGAAGACGACGAATGACCAAAATCTGCTCTTCTTCCGTAAGTTCGATCTTGTCTTGTCCACCGGTATTGGCGAATGGAGTATTGAACCATTCATCGAAAGTTGTAGCAGATTTGAAAATGTTGGGCAGAACGAAGTTGAGCATAGCCCACAGTTCAGCAAGGTTGTTCTGCAGAGGAGTACCAGTGAGAATAAGACGGAAGCGAGTGTTGTAGTACTGCTGAATGGTGGCGCTCAGCTTCGAGTTGCTGTTCTTCATACGGTGACCTTCGTCGATGATCATGTGGAACCACTTGATCTTGCTCAGGATGGGTCTGTCCTTGATGATGTATTCGTAGGTCGTCAGTAGCACCTGGAAGCGACCCTGGCGAATCTTCTCCTGTTGCTGCTTACGAGCGTTGGGGGGGCCCTTGTAGACGATGCGACTAATACTGGGCGCCCACTTCTCAAACTCCAGGTTCCAGTTGGTGAGGGTACTCAGAGGAACAATTACCAGGTACGGTCCGCTCTGCAGCTTGCGCTCAATGAGATATGTGATCAAACTGATGGTCTGAATCGTCTTTCCGAGACCCATTTCGTCTGCAAGAATACCGTTCAGGTTGTTGTTGTAGAGCGAAATCATCCATTGGAGACCCTTGATCTGGTACTCCTTGAGTTTACCACCAACAAGTATGTTGGCCTGCTCAGTAACCTCCTCACGAATTCTGTGAGCAACGGCATAGTAGTCAATCTTCTTGCCGCCAGTCTCCTCATCTTCCTCATCAGGCTCGGACTCGGATTCCTCGGCCGCAAAGCTCTCGGGGTCGTCGCCATAGCGCTCGGCAGCTTGTCTTTGCTGTGCCTTGACGGACGAAGCAAGCTGGTGCAAGAAACCATCGGTCTGGCGCAGCAAATGTGTAATACGAGTATCCTTGGCCTGGTCGAGCAGCTTGAGATAGGCCTCTTCGTCGTTGGCCTTGAGGGCCTGCAGACGCTGCTTGGCGGTACGCTCGATGCGCTTCTGCTCTTCCTTTTCGATGTTGAAGTGCTGAGAGTACATGAGACGGCTGAGCTTGTGAGACTTGGTACGCTGAGCGTTCGCGGTCTCGTGGATTTCGGCGCGGTGGTTGTAGATGGCGCGCAGGAAATCTGAGTGCTTCTTCTTCTCGCGGTTCTCGCGGGCATCGCGCTGCTGCTTCTCCAGCTTCTCAGTAATGCGGGCCTCGCGAACGCTCTGCTTCTTCATGCGGCGGTAGTTGGAGCGATTTGTCGTCATTGCCAGATTGTCGTAGTGCAGCATCTGGCGGCCAATCTTCTCGCGAAGAGCGCGCTGCTTGGAATAGAGAGCAAGCTTCTTCATCTCGATGATAGCCCGTCTCTTGAGATCATCTTGGACCTCGAGGTTGTCATCCGTGACATCCACGTGGCCGATGTTGGCGGGCATGCTCTTCAACTCAGCATAGCGCTGGCTCATGCGGTTGAAGACGACAACCTCATTCTCGTATCGCAGGTGCTCAGCATCGATGCCCGTAGGGAAGATGCCAGGGATGAACCAGCGATTCTTGCGCTGAGTGTGGTCGAAGTAGTTGATGGATGGACGAACCATGTTTGTACCGTATGGAGACTTGACCGTCTTGTATACATGCTGCTTTGGGAACTTGTCCGTCTCGTCTTGGACAGCGGCGTCACCATTGGGGGCGTCTTTGCCACCATCAGGAGCAGGGCCTTTGGGGGGTGTAGACACGGGAGAATCGGTAATCGTCGCCTGGCGGCGCAGACGCTGGTTGAAGATGGCCTGCTGCAGTTGCAGCGAAACACCAGCATTCTTGCCTAGTAGCTTGAACGCATGGATTTGCTGTCTGAGGAGGGCAAGCTGCTGTTGGCTAAAAAGATTCGATGCACCGGCAGCGGGTGACACACCGGTGGTCGGTGTGCCTACCGAGTTCTGGGCCGGCGCAACAGCGGCAGCTTGCGCATTGGGCCCAGGCTGGCCAGGCTGAGGGGTTACTTGCTGGGAGCGCTGAGCCTGAGCGCCATTGGCGGCACCGTTTTGCATGCCTTGCATTTGCTGCTGCTGCTGCTGCTGCATCATCTGCTGTTGATTGCGGCGCACCTCATGTTGTTGTCGAAAGCTCGCAAGGAATTGTTGTGCTTTGATATATTCGGGGTCAGACTTGGGAACGCCTTGCTCCGTCATCTGCTTAAGTTTCTGTGCACACGGTTAGCGATGGGTCAATTGGCGCTGGGAGAGCACCTTGTGCGCTCAGCACGATGCAAAACGCGTCGGGAAGCATACTCGGAAGACTTCTTCAGCCTGCTGCTTTGTCGCGCCAGCAGGCATCGGGCCCCCTGGGTGCTGCTGAGCACCGAGAGGTGCTTGCACAGACGCCATGGTTGCGATGAATGCGAACGACGCGCGTTTGTTATGATCTGTCGAGGATGATAATAAATTGCGCTTCTATATCTGTTGCATATCGAGATGGGCGGCGGCGTGGTTGCTAATGTCGCAAAGGGTTCGAGTCGCGCGAGCCGAGATGCGTGGGTGTCGCGGTAGCGGGCGGGCGCGGTCCTGGTAAGAAAAAAAACGAAGGGAAGGGCAAACCGCGCGTCGGGGACAATGCGGATGCGCTGGGCGTGGCGACGAGGGCTACGTCGACTCCAACACCTTCATCAAGGCCATCAAGGGCGTCGAGGCCATGAACCTGCCCAACTACGGCGGCGCCATGCTCTGGGAGGCCCAGCTGAGCGTCAAGAACGGCAACTACGCCAAGAAGATTCGCAGCTCCCTGTAAAGAGGAACGAGAAGAGACTGAGATGAGAGACTGAGACGAATGGCGCGGATTTGGCGCCAACTTCATGTATATATGACTTTTAGTTTCCGAATGGAATGAACATATGGAACATTTGACACACCATGACTTGTACACCGGACATGAACCGAGTGATGAATATCAATATTCAGGATACGGTATCTGAAACGATCCGACTGTGCCACAATTCTCAGCTTCAGGTTGGTATTCATGTGGATGGAAGCAAATTGTGAGCTCGCATATATTTTTCTCGAATGTTGGCAGCTGTTGCATGCAGCTGACCGAAACATGATTGCTTGTGACCGCTTGTAATTGTCATTGATTGGTAGAGCGATACTGGTATTTTCAAGATGGGCTTTGTGTCCGTCGCTATAGCCGTAAGAAGGGCCCTACGTCTTTGTGAGAAATCAGATGCCATTGGGCAAGCCACGCTACTACAAAAGCAACGTCACAATGCAGGGTCTACAGAAGAACCGCCTGATCAATCGAAGCCAAGAAAGCCAAGTTCAAGCGAGAAGAAATCCTGCACATCATCTCGTATTTGATAGTGCAGCAAGGGTGCGTCGATGGTGGTTGCACCGATTGGCGGCTACGGACCAGGCGCCCAATCAGGGTGCACGCAGGGCGCCAAGATCTCGTGTTGAGCAGCAGCGCCGCTCCGTGGTGCGGGTGGCATGACCTGGTGTCTGCATGCAAGCTTACCAAAGGGGTCACTGGCTGTTCGTATATTATCTGACACCTGTTGCATTTGCGGGGGCGTATGCGAACATGGCTCAAAGACAAAGACAATAAAGAAAACAGGGATGCTCGTGCATGATGTGTGTTCGCGATGGTTTGGTGGTAGAGATGCGGCATGCGGCCGCGGGAAATTACCTCTGTGCATGAGAAATGGGCCGTTGGGAGAATGGGATGCAGACGAGTTCCATTGAAGAGTGAGACAATGGGTGCGGCCCGTTGGTGACTCTTGTCTTGGGTGGTTCCCTTGTTGACTTGACGAGGGTGGGGTGGATGTGAATGTATGTGCGTGCGCAGAACACGACTATGCAACGGTTGGGATGGTGCCCCCATTCCCGAGTATTCCTCTTTCGAATTGTTGTGATTGCCCATTTGGACCTGTTAAAACCCATGGAGCGGATTCCGGACAAGGAATTATTATTCTAGGCGCAGGAAAGGGTCGTGGGGACATGGATACTCGCCGGGCATTTTGCGTGTTTGTCGTCGCTCCTCGCGTGCGCGTTAGCTTCCATGTTGACAAGCAGCGCAATGCGTACTGTTTGGCCAGCGTTCTGGAAGTGGGCAGTTTTCTCCGCAAGGGGGAATGCCGGGACGGGTTTCTGGTATAACAATCTCATGCCAAGGAGATGAGGATGAGCTTGGATAGCTCAAACCGCACGGCGAGGTAGGACGAATGAGCTGCGGCATGTGAAAGTAGACCAAGAGAAAAACAAGGGACAAGAATCTAGACCTTGGATGAATAGAGTCTGGAGCATGACTTTTTCGGAAATTGGAGAATCTCAAGAGGAAAGAAGCTGAATGGATCAAGATGGTAATTTCCCGTCTGGATAGTGAGGCGAAGAGAGTTTGGAGGTGCATTGAGGCGAATTGGCGAAGAGTGGGCGCTGGTGGGTACGTTCTCGGTTTGGCTTTGGCTGGCAGCTGGCAGCCTGTTTGCTTTGAGCATTGACATATAAAACAAAGCTTGGTCTTTACGATAAAGGCCATATATCGGACGCGGAGTACTTGTTGCGCCATAACGATGCAGAGAGAGAAATAGTTTACGCATTGTCAGCATGCAATAGTTGCCGCATGATGGCGGCGAGTTGGGCGGCAGCATCTCATCGGACCGTCGCCGTACATAGCTGTCACAACTGCACCAAACGGGTGGCACATTGGTCAGTGTATGATGCAGACATGACTGAACATGACTGAAGAGCTGCCGCTCAGCTTCAATCCAGAGATAGCCGAGACTGGATCTGCATTCGATATGTTTGGGTCGTCAAACGGAACCCGCGACAGGTACACAATGGGAGACGAGCTGTGAGCCACCAGCTTGACTAGCAACGACTAGCTTCGCAACGACAGCTGGACCGGAGCGCCACACACCAGACCATCGGCGCCCAACCCAGTATTTCAGACCAACCAGAGCATGGCAAGGAAGCAAGCCAGTGACGCCATGGGCCAGGGGCCTGCGACAAGCTAGACGACGCTAGGAGCTGCAGGCAGTGGGGGGCTTCGAGAGCGAGGACGACGGGGCGGCGGCTTGGTGGTGGTGGTAGTGGTGGTGCACTTGGTAGGATGGGTGGATGGGAAGCGACGACGACCGAGGCGAGCCCTGGCTCCCAAATACGGGTTCACATGGTCGAATCCTGGTCCGTATTGCCAGGCCAGCGGCTGCGATGCAGGGTCGTCACGGCCAATGGGCGACATGTTTCCTGCCGTGATGGTGCTGGATCAAGAGACGACGTTGCTGAACCGGAAGCTGCACTTGCCGGACCGTCACATGGGATAATATAGAGCAAACTCGGTGTTCATGCTACGATCTGCATATTCCCCCGCGTCCGCAAAAGACATTTTTCATGTATGTATGCGTTGGGCGAGAGGGGAAGCGGGCTGAGGCTTGGTGGCTTGGGGTCGTCCTCGGATAGCTTGGCCAGAAGACTTTGCTGGCGATGCCGACAGCTTGGGGTCGTGGCAGCTGAAGTGGGCAAAGAAGCGATGGCCTGAAAGGCTAATACATGCGAGAAGGAAAGACGGCTAAAACAAGCTGAACAGGATGGAGGGGAGGAGTCGACCTCGGAGCAGCAAAGAGCCGCAGCGAAGCAGCACACCACCATTGCTCGGTGGTGGTGGGCAACAGGCTGAGCAGAAAAAGACACCCACACATACGGAGGAGAGGCGCACCGGAACCAGGATATCAAGCTCGCACTCCGCTTTTCTGATCGGGATTTGAGCCATCGCCGGCGTGCTGTTGGGCGGAGGATGTGGCACCATGGGTCACAGAATGGACGAGAGGAGGGTTATACGTGTAATCAGTTAATTGCCCACGGCCGGGGGTGAGAAGAAGGTGGTGGTTGACAAAGAGAGAGGTGGGCACGGCAGGGGAAGCGGTGCATGAGGATGGCGGGCGACGAGGACAAAAAGGCAGAAGAGCGGCTGGGGGGCTGCTGGTGGGCTGGTGACACTGCAGGGTCGCATACGGGAGGAAAGAATAGAAGAAGCCTAGTGTGCTTTTATGATATAATATTGCCATCAGCATAGGGATAGGTAGGTAGGGACGGAGGATGAGGATAACGATGGGCGGGCAGCGGTAACGAGGAGGAGGAGGCAGGCAAGGAGAGTTTAGGTGAGAGGTGGTAGCGCAGGTTGATGCAGGCAGGGATTGAGTTTGCAGGTGCAGGCGGACGACGGGTTTGGTGGATTGAGGGTGAAGAGAATTGATGGCGAGATTTTTCTTGTTACTTTTTATTCATCGTGTGCTATTGTGTTGATTCTGGGTGCGTGGCCTGCCTGTGCTCCGTATGAGCGGACACACACACACATTGAAGCTGCTTGGCGATAACGAGGTGGTGGACACGACAAGTACCAGGTACTTGAGGTGATGACCTGCTGTGGTGGGTTCTTGCGTCACCCCGGCATCTTGGCCCCCCCTGTCGTGCTGCGACGGGTGGAATGCAGGCGTGCATATTTCTACGACTGAGTGTAAACAGACAGGGGGTGATGGCTAGGAGGTTCTCATGAGAAACACGGTGCATAAGAGGAGGAGGAAGAGGAAACGAGATGGTCAGAGGGGAAGGGTCAAGTCTTTTGTTTAATGCAGCAACGGTTGAACAAGGAGAGAGAGAATCTGCAGTTATCCACGGGTGGATATTAGAGTTTTGGCGTTGTTATTGCGAGAGGGTTGTCGAGGATTGTCCAAGACTGTCAGGATAAGAGACGGGCAAGTACCAGGTACCTTTTGAAATCAAGGCACGACGATCCACATGTGCTTTACTACCTACCGACGTATCAGTTACCAGCGCTACCAGCTTTACTAGCATTACCAGCATTACCAGCATTACCAGCATTACCAGCATTACCAGCTTTTTACTAGTCAAACCAGTCTAGCTTGTCAGTCACTCAGCTTGTCAGTCTACCTCATTTAGGGTCAGAGTACCTTGGGCTCGTGTCAGGGATCCACAGCGGGTGATGCGCTGGAGCCTCGCAATTTACAGCGTCCACCCACCCGGACTCACCAAAGCTTCAGGGGGGTTGACCAGCTCACGACGCAACATCATCGACGATAGTCTCTTCGCGGCCAATTCAACCCGTTTTAGTGCATGAGCCGGCGTCGAGGCTAAGCCAGGGCTGTGCGGGCCAAAAATACTTGCCAATGCGTCTGACCCCTGGCTGCTGGTGATTCCGAGTCTTGCTTGCACCCGCCACAGTGCAACCCAGCGGCCGACGCCGGGCATTGTAGCGCTGTAGCCCCTGTATTCTTTGGGATGGGCCTGTACCTACCTACCTACCTGCCAAACACCAAACAGTTGATTCTCCTTTTCTGTCTCTTGTCGGCCATTTCCCACTGTTGCTGCTTCTTCTGTTGCTGCTTCTGCTGCTAATTCTGCAGTTGCTTCTATAGCTGCTAATTCTAATAATTCTGTAGTTGCTAATTCTGCTGCTTCTACTTCTGCTACTTCTCCTGCTTCTGCTGGGCTCCGCTCACCAACGCATCCTTCCTCACCCAGAGCCTTGCCGCTCACGCCAATCCACCACCCACCACCACCCACCTTCCACCCACCTTCCACCTTGTCAGTCAACCCAGCAAGAATTTCTCGTCTCTGCTCCTCTTCCTCCTTCTTCCCACTTTCTCACCACCAAACGAAAGAGCATCACCCATTCTCCCCCCGGGCGAATCTGCTTCTTGTTCAATACCCCGGTCGCTTTTCTCCATTCCCCTTTGCTTGGTCGACTCTTGCGTCTTCTCTTTTTTCGCCGGAAGAAGCATTGCAGAGGACAAATAACCCGCTGTCGACTGTTGCTGCGAGTGGCCTAGAGACACGAAAAAAGAGACACCACCACGGTCTAGCTTCCCGCAACCGGCACTCGAAAACCGCCGCCAGCATTCCAGCAAACGACCATTTTGGGCTTCTCATCTCCCGCAACCCCCCAATTCTCTCGCTGCATCGAGAAGGAACATCTCTCAATAGACCCCACACCCGCGTTGTCTCGCCCAATCTCGCCGCTTGCCCGCGATAACAAAACAACTGGCCTGGGTCTCGTGTAATTCTTGGCCGCTTGGTCCACCATCCTGCGAACCCTGAGCGACTGCCTTTTCATCACGGCACACTTGTTCCTCCTCCTCCTCAACAACAACACCCTTCAACGGCCGTCTTTCTTGTCTTTTTGTGCGACTCGGGTGTTCTTCTTTCTTCGCTACTGCTTCTGCTTTTCGACGACGTGCGTTTGCTTTACGGCCGCTTCTCTTCCTCTTCTCGACGACGACGCATCCACTCTCGCTCGTGCGTTTCAGCAGCCTACAAGCCCCCGACTCATCACCTTGCCCACGGTTGTAATGGCCCGGGACTTCTGACGACTTGTCGATAATCAACCTCGTTTGCGTCACCATCTCTTCCCTCATCACAGCTGTCGCCATGGCCCCTTCCGCGAGAGCCCTGCCGCTCAGGGCCAGCCTTCTTCTCGGCTTGTCTGCCTTTGCTCGCCACGCGGCCGCTCTCGATCTCAGCTTCTGCGCCGACATCAACACCGCATCTGGCAGCACCAGTACGTCCTCGACTCCCTCCTGGCCTCACCACGAGCTTTTTCTTCTTCGTAGTGCTAACACCATGCTTAGACACTTCCAACCTTCAGAGTAACGGTCTCTGCCACGACTTTTGCTCCGGCTACGTCTACTCCATCACATACCAGGAGAATTGTTGGTGCGCCAATGACGTTCCCGCCAAGGGCAACATGCTCGACTTGAGCGACTGCAACTTTCCCTGCCTCGGCTATCCTTTCGAAAACTGTGGTGGCAAGGGCAACGATGTCTACGGCTACGTTAGCCTAGGTCCTCAGCCATCCGGTACCAAAAGCGTCGGCGGTGGCGCATCTCCCACATCCAAACCCGTAAGTCCTCTGCTGTCGCTTGGCCTTTCACTTTTGTCACCTTTCTTCACTGCAATTGCTCGTAACATCTTTATCCTCCCAACGTCTAATTTGAGACGCTTCGTGATTCGCTCCCTCGACCTCTCCCGCGTTTTCTCAGGCCTGGACCACATGTTGGTGTTGGCAGGGGTAGTAACCAAAGAGTCCAGACATCAACACAACCAACGCAACCACCTACTTCCTCGTCTACGTCCACGACGGAGTCGAGCTCTTCATCACCTGTATGACGACCCCCATGACGAACTCCATATGATGCAAGCGCCATCAATCCTTCTACGTGAACCCCCCGACGCCTGCGACCTACGACGTGATATGACGATGTATATGAATCAAGTGACCATACATCAATAAACGGTCATAGCAAGTAGCTATCCGTTCTCGGCGCATCAGGGGCCAGTGATGGCAAGTGGCCATCCGCCTCCCAACGATTGAACACGAGCACATGGCGAGTGGCTATCGCTCGCCAAGACTACACGACTGCATATGGCAAGGCCATGTGCGATTCAGACATTCATCCATCCTAGACCAAGAGCCGCTGCGCACAACCATTGGCGACTCGAATTCCTTTTGCCCCGTGCATCGTGCAAGGCCCGAGGCATGGATGGCATGCATTCCACTGTTGTACAGTCCTTCGTCCACGGCTTTCTGCAGGCGTCGCATTCATCGGTAATTCACTTCCTTTATAAATCAGCACTAACGTTTGCCTCTTAGACCAAAGCCTCGAGTAGCATTGTTCAAACCGTCACTGTGGGAGGCAAAGTCACCACCATCATCGTGACACCTACAGCTACCGGCGACTCCAGCAAAGACGGCAAGCCTGTCCCTGCTGGCGGTTCCGGCCTTGGCGGTGGCGCCATTGCTGGTATCGTCATCGGCGCCGTCGCTGGTATCGCCCTTATCGGCCTCCTCATCTGGTTCTTGCTGCGCCGTCGCAAGCAAAACGAAGATGACGAGTTCAGAGACGATCCTAGTGTGCGCGGCAGCTCACGCGGCCGAATGGGCTCACACCAGCATGACCTGAGCATAGCGGGTTCGGCTGCTTCCCCGGGCTCAGCCGGCAATCGTAGCAGCATGTTGCAGGTTGACCCTCGCATGGATCCTTTCAAGCAGGGCCTGTACATGCGCAATGGTAGTGCCGAGAGCGTCAACACGCTGCGCGACGACCACGACTACTCCAGACGTATCCAGGCGCCCAAGGTCCTGAGAGCCACCAACCCCGACCCCGAGACATGAGACTGAACGCTCTCGGCGCCTGGCGGTGCCACACATCGCCCGTACCCCTGTTTTATTGCAGGTTGTCAATTTCACACTTGGACATGATTTAGAGGGACCCAACCATGACGACGTACACGATTTCGATTCATTGGTCTCTAGACCTTTACATACATTTTTGGGCAGCGGACACTGGACCGCTGATTTGGATACGGCGCCAGCAGACCTTGCGAAGCTGCCTCGCGGCGCTCATTGGGGTTCTGTTGCGCGCCTTATGATGCATTTTTGAATAGAGAAGGAACTTGGCAGCCGCGGTCCTCGATCCATCTGCCCGACACTGCGAAGTCGCTGGTGTTGCAGGGCCGATGATGTTTTGGACAAAGCGAGTGCTTGTATTTTGAGGTGTTTTATATTTTTGATTTTGCATTGAGAGCCTCTTACAATTACAACGGAGGACTCGCCCAGCGGCAGGGACATTTTTCGAATGCCCCCCTTTTTTTTTTTGGTTTATGAGTATGGATATTGGCCACTTTTGAATTGGTCCTTTTTTTCATGTTTGATTTTGCTGCGCAGCTTATTTTGTACATAGGAAGAAGAGAACTGGCAAGAAAAAGAGGTCATTTGGAAAGGAACGAGGAGGAAATATAATTTGTGTGGTATTACCTAGCGAATACAGTACATTGCACATTTACCATGTTTTTGTTATTGATGGTGAAATTCATGTCATACTAAAACCGATGGTATTCTAACCGACTCAAAATCCCTTCTCGGACTTGAGAGAGAGTCTGGCGTGGTGGGTATGTCCCGTACACAAGTATCACGACTTGCCCAAACGGGGGTGGGACAGGTTGGCTTAGCCGTCGTCGTGTCTCTTCAGCTGGTCTTGGTGTGTCTGTGTGTGTGTGTCTGTCTGTCTTCCCCACCCCCTCGCATCCGTACCTTGCCCGAGACGGGACGGCAGCGGCGCACAAACAGAAACGGCGCTGTGCGTGTTTCGTGTCAAGACAATGAATGATGCACGTCATGTTCCCATTTTCATCCCTCGCGTCGGCTAGTTTCGAACCGGGTGAGTCCCCCCTTTTTTTCTTTTGTCTTACGCTGTCCCATTGCGCCATTGACATAGAAACTTTGGCTGCACGCTGGGGCTTTTGAGAAGCTAAAACAGTCCACTGTAGGTCCATTGTAAGTTGTAAGTTCAACAATTTGTTCTGAGCTGATGGTGATGTGTGCATTTTGACGAGTCATGCGCATATTAGTTTCTCGTGCGCATGTTGGTCAAATGAAAGCTGGTCACCTTTTTTTTTTTTCCTTTTTCGATGAATTCGAGTCTCGGATTCTGCTGGATTCTGTTGGAAGAGCAGGGTTTCTATCGGGCGTGATATCACGACGGGTAGCGAGCGCTATTCTGGCATGACGTTGATCTTTTTATTCATCTGGGAAGCAGGGCATAGAAAGATGGGCTAGCGGTGGCAGCGTAAAAGGTATTATGGCCATCTGTCAAGAACACGATGTAAGGCTTTCTCAAGCATCGCTAGATGATGGAGTTCTGCCACGTCAATACGCGAGCCAAACGCCTGACCAATTGCAGCAACAATAACAGTGGTCAACGAGCAATGAAATTAGTACCACTTGATAGCCCTGATCATGATGATCACCAAGGTACTCATTTTTCGTATCTATTGCACGTTGAACGCGAGTGCACATAACCTTATGAGGAGGTGATGGGTCCATTAACTGGTAGTGCGCTATGTATGGAGACTCTATAAGGCTGCTCAGTGGCCTGAGGCCTCTTTGCAAGGACCATACCTATCCTCGACACTGACAATGTCTAGTGCGGAGTACCGACCGGCCGGATACTTCCCGATTAGTCCCAGAGCCCGCCGACCAGCCATATCTTCTTTGATCAGCTGTCTCAGTTGTTTTTGAGGGAACGAACACAATCGGAAATATCCGAATAGCCACCAAGTTAAAACCACTCCCCAATGATACTAGCGTAGGACAACTAGAAATAGGTATAATGCTCTTGTTTTGAGAGTGCGTAGCGCCATAGTTGAGCATTGAAAATGGCAACGTACGTTGTTACAGGTGTCTCGAGAGGCATTGGTGTAAGTTTATTTTATATCGTGTGCAATGACGACTCATAGGTAACCGTGATCATGCATATAGTATGAGTTTCTTCGACTATTATCTACGAATGAAAAGAACATTATTCTTGGAATTGTTCGAAATAAGTCAGCGACTCATGACAAAATCCAGGGGGACTCAGAGCTCCGAGGGCGCTCGAATATCCATCTTATAGAGGCCGATATCACAGATTACAACGCCTTACAGGTAAGATGACTTAAAATTACGTCAAATTATCCATTCGCCGTTATACGGAAAGTGTTAATATCCAATACTAGCAAGCATCAGAATGTGCTGCGAAGATCACTGATGGCGCCGTGGACTATGTCATAGCCAACGCGGGACTCGTGACGCCATTTGGTGCATTTGAGTCTATCGGGAAACTGTGCGTGCTTTATGATTTATTTTCCGATGAGCGGGCTTAATCTAACTGGCGAAGGGGCGAAAATCCCCAGCAACTCGAACAGACTATGAAAGACCTGTTTAACACCAACGCCATTGCAAATGTTCACCTATTCAATCTATTTCTGCCACTTGTTCGCAAGGGCCAGGCAAAAAAATTAGTCGCAATCTCAAGCTGCCTGGCTGACATCGACTTTACCAACGATTTTGCTGTCGAGTCCGGTCCACTATATGCCGTTAGCAAGGCAGCTGTCAATATGGTCATTGCCAAGTTCAATGCTCAGTACAAGAAAGAGGGCATCTTGTTCTTGAGTATTTGTCCAGGAATGGTAAACACAGGTCATTATCTGAACCGTATGATCAATTTCTCTCCCCTCCAGTCAGTATAGGAAGCTAATGTTGCCCTTCTCCAACGCCAGCAACCCCGGAGCAATTGCAAGGGTTGCGTGCAGTGATGGAAAACTTTACTCGATATGCGCCCAACTTTGTCGGCTCGGATACCCCAGAGAACGCGGCTCGAGCTGTACAACAAGTTTGGGAGTCAGCTAGCATCGAAAATGGGAATGGAGGCGAAATGCTCTCACACTATGGAAACAAACAATGGCTATGAATAGTACGAGGAACTAGCGTAAGGCACTGGGGAGGGCTTTTCCCTCCCCAGTGATCAATAAAATCATTGTTGAGAGCTATCTGCTATTCACTAGAGACCCCTCTGCTATCTATCCCATCACGTTCTTCGTGCTAGCCGCATTCCTTGACAAAGTCTCTCGTTTGGTTGCCAAGTTGAGTAGTTTGGTAGCACACACACGAGATGTAAATTCTACACTCAAACTAGGTAATTTTACACGTGCATTAGACCATCTTAGAATCTTCATTCGTCATTACAGCCTATTAGGAGCTACAAATCACTTTCCACAGCACTTATCTAGCGTATTAATTTACAGGATAGGGGAGCCATACAATTGCTAGTTCTGCAAATTTATAAATACGCCGCTCTTATAACTTTGGAGAGTAAGCACACTGCCATCTCCTATCAGTAAACTATATGATCTTATATTTTCTGAGCTGCGTAGGATGTTCAATCAAATACTACCCAATCTTAACTACTCTGCTCCCCGCATCGTGTATGCGGATAACAAAAGAGTTTGCCAAACTAACCCGACGCCCTTGCTTTTAGAATCTCGCTTTGAGTCGCCACGAGAGCGCTAAACTCAACTAAAGATGCACTCTGCAAAATTTCAAATACAGTCACCTTTGCCTTGGCCCCGCCGTTTAGCCAATTGCGAAGCTCCACGGCTACCAATGAATCAACACCATAGCGCGACATGGGCAAGGCGACGTCAATATCGGATAGCCCAAGGTTGAAAATTTCGGCAATCTTAGCCGAAATGGCCTGCGTAAGAAGTGCTGTTGCGTCCTCTACTGTTGCAATCTTTGAAAGCGCCTTAGAGAGATCGGCGGCAGACGTTTTGTTTGAAGAGCCCGGCCCGGCGGTGAGGCCTCGCTGGCTGACAACGCGCAGAGTGCCGAAACGGCGGTCGAGTCGCATACCAGATTCGTGGCTCAATGTGTCTTGATTCGGCCCAAGGATAATCTGGCTATCAACGGGCGACTTTCGTACCGGCTCACGAATCCCGTACTCCACGATCCGGAGGACTTGGGCGATGTCGATGGAGCCAAAACCGACCGCCTCCACACGGGCGCGAAGCCGCTCGTCACCTTCTGTTTCCTTTTCCGCAACGTAACCCACTGATCGAACAGCTCCCAAATCAATGGTCACGGCGGCAAGACCAGATGCTGCGCGGTGCCGTGCGAGCGCGTCCTCAAACGAGTTGCCAGCGGCATAATTGGCTTGCGACGTGTGGCCAGCCACTCCCGCGACAGAGGACAGCATAACGAAGAATTTCAGGTCAGGCAAATGGCTATGCAGATTCAAGCTGCTGTTGATTTTAGGGCGAACACCATTCTGCCACTGTTCGAACGTCATGCGCTCCAGAACAGTGTCGTCTAGGACCATCGCTCCGTTGATAACACCGCGGATTGGGGGAAGGCCTGCCATGGCGCAGTCATGGATCAGACGTAGAAGATCTTCCTCCTCCGAGACGTCACAATCATAGATGGCAACTTGGCATCCAGCCTCTGCGCCTTTCTGGCGAATGTGAGGCGTGCCAGAGTTTGTCGTCGCATGGCGCGAGACTAGAACCAAGTTTTTGGCACCTTGCTCGATCAGCCACTCCGCGATGGCACGACCTATGCCACCCAGTCCACCCACGACCAGGTATGTTTCATCCTCGTGGTCAAGCGCGAGTGGTTTGGGTCTTGAAATCACCTGTTTTTGTTCTTGTTAGCACTGCGACCATCGGATCCGATCGAACAGTTAATTCGGTAGGGGATGGATAGGCGCTGGAAAAAGCAACGAGGCTAACATACTTTGACTTTATCACCCTTGCCCGGAACAAGAACAAGTTTGCCGACGTGCGCCCCTCCCTGCATCTGACGCATAGCAACTGCCATATCGGATATGGAATAAGGTGTGATGGGATGTACTGGGGCCACGCCCTTTGCGCAAATGATCCTCAGGCTTTCAGAGAGCGCGTCATGCGTGAGAGATCC
Source organism: Lecanicillium saksenae (assembly GCA_027627215.1). Taxonomy (NCBI): domain Eukaryota; kingdom Fungi; phylum Ascomycota; class Sordariomycetes; order Hypocreales; family Cordycipitaceae; genus Corniculantispora; species Corniculantispora saksenae. The sequence goes on along the minus strand of JANAKD010000042.1, from coordinate 37,043 downwards.
ACGATATTCTGTCAGTTGAAGTAAGTCGAAACTAGAAAATGTCGCGCATCTGCTAAATGGCGCCATCTCCAACTGGCGTCTTGCTTCTGCATCGACCTTTGTGATGTCTACAAAACGACCGAAGCGCGCCATGCAGTCCCAAGATCTTCTTAAAAGAGGACCGGAGAGTGAATTCAAGATGACATCCACGCCTCGCCCTTCTGTGGTTTCCATGATGGCCGTAGCAAATCTCTCGCTTCGACTATCAAAAATGTGGTCAGATGGAATACCATAGTTTTGTGTAAGTACTGCGCGCTTCTCGTCTGTACTACAGGTTGCAAAGACCTCCGAACCAACATGTTGAGCAATGGCGATGGCGGCCTGACCAGTGGCACCAGATGCAGCATGTACTAGCACAGTCTCGCCTTTCTGGAGCTGCGCAATTTGGATGAGGCTGCCGTAAGCCGTGGTATAGGCTGCTGGAAATGAGGCAGCCTCCTCCCAGGACATAGCTGTGTCGTCTGGGAGTTTGACAACCGATGTCCAGTGCGTACGTGACCGGCTGGCAAGGCGGAACTTGCAAAGTGCGGCCACACGATCGCCGACTTTGAGTCCACTTTGCTCCGTGCCGGTACCAAGGCCAGTGATCACACCAGAACACTCATGACCTGTTAAGGATTCCTCGAGCTGTCCAAGTGCGACCATGACCTCACGGAAATTCAAACCGAATGCCTTTGCCTCAACCTCAACTTGACCGTCTGGTATTTGGTTACTTAACAGCATTGCATTCTCCACGAAATGAGGGTCTAGCGACATGGCTCCCCTGTCGGGGACCTCCCAGATCAGTGGCTTGCTTTCCTGGGTAAAGAGCTGCAGCTCAGGCTCCGGCACTATCTCTGCGTTTCGCAAAACTGCGTCGTGCAGCTTGTCTGGATATATGCGCGGGACGTGCAGTTGAGAGTCTTTGACAGAGTATTCCCAATCCACATCAGAAGCTTCAGTTTCCTTATTGAATGACTGCTGTAATACATGGACGATATGCTCGAGCTTGTCAGTAGTCCATGGTGGCTGGCGCTGTTCAAAGTCAAGCCGTATCCATCTTTTGTAGGAGTACTCTTGTCTCATAGTGCGCAAGAGTCCCTCTGACGCTGAATAGGAAGGGTCTGAGCAGTCAATGAGGCCACCACGGCTGAGCCACAACACACCCTCTGCATGGAGGAAGAGATCTTTCAGCTTTTCGAATTGCACAGAGTCCATATTCGACACAAATGGGTGGTGCATTTCCAGCGTGAATAGGCATGTGGTTCCGTGCGCTGCCGATATATTATCCAGGTTGACAATGTTTGGCGCAATTCCGGTATGATCTTCTACGGCGCTTGATAGCTGAGCCAGCCATGTAGATGCGGCAGAATTTTCGGTGGTAGATGGCGTGATGATGGACATTTGGCCCTCCACGGTGGGTAGGGTTCTAGATATCATAACACGAGCGGACTGGAAATCGACCTCGTCATAATCGCTAATCTCAAAGTCAACACCGGTGAACCCTGTTTGGCGCAGAATCCTATCCCACATCTCAAGTGGCGCATTAGGACTTGTTTGGCGCTCTGGCTCTTCTCCAAGCCACCATCCCGGCAGGGTGCCGAAAATCAGTTGCCCTTCGAGCCGATCGGATGTGGCCTCGATCAACAGGAGAGTGCCGCCGGGCTTTAAAAGCTTTCGGACGTGTTGCATAGTCCGAGTGAGACTTTTAGTAGCATGCAGCACTGATGAAGCGACGATCAAATCAAAACCGCCCGGCGAGAAGGACTGTGATAAGGGATCTTTCTCAATGTCAAGCTTCTTGAATTGCATCATGCCAGCCCAGGGAGCAAACTTTTCTCTAGCCGCCTCAAAAAATCCAGGTGAGATGTCGGTAAAAGTGTAGCTTCCTAGGATTGTGCCCGAGGAGCCACTGACTTTATTGCTGAAAGCCTCAAGGATGGTGCCAGTTGCGCCGCCAGTTCCACCGCCAATCTCCAGCACATTGGCACCGGGATTCTTTGTTGCGTATAGCGACGCGATCTTTGTTAAGTGAGAATAAGAACGTGTCTTGAGTGCCTCGTGATGCATATAAAATTGATTCAACAGATCGTTCTCCATCATTAATTCCAATGGCATGATCTCGCCACGCACTATACGTGCCAAGTTCCGCCCAACCCGCACGGTCAGCTTCCCTGAAGGGCCGCCCGCGCTCAGCTCATCTGCAAGCATTTTCTTAGCGCCGATACTAGCTTTGCTCCAGGATTGACTGTTCGGTCCAAGCTCCCCTGCCTGCCCTTGCGCAACAATCTCGAGCATCCAGGAGTGAAATCGTCGAAGATGCCAGTCCCAGGAGTCGGGCTGAAGTCCGCGTAACTCATTTACAGCTTCGAGGATGAAGTTGTATGACACCCGACATAACTTTCTTTCAAGTTCGATTTCATGTTCCTGTAACGGGATGACCATTGAAGATCGAAATGATGGTGGGGGTTTGTGGAGAATGTCACGTTCCCAGCGCATGGTTGAGCAGATTCCGAGGGCGTCATCTGAGAGTTCTTGGTGGCGGGGAACACTCGAACCGTAGAATCCCTCTATCTTTAGCATACTTGCTTCGGTTTGTGAATCTGTGGAGACCATGATGTCCGACGTATAGCCACGTTTATCTGCGGTAACAAGCCTGGAGAATGCCTGCAGTGTCGTGCCACCACATCTCTGGAAGTCTCTCCCAATTTCCAAAAGCTGAATTGACCGCGGGAGCACCATGGCGTCATCCTGTACAGTATCTGGCATACTACAAAAAGATGCCTGAAAGATAGAATCCAGTGTTGTAGGGTGCAATATGTACTCGTGTTCGTCGGAAACAATATCCGAGATCTGAAACGTGGTAATAGCTCGGCTCTCTGTTCTTTCGCTGGAAACCAAGTTTTGGAAAATAGGTCCATGATAAATGCCTCGATCACGCAAACTCTCAAAAAGGTTGAGAAGATCCACGGATGTTGATTTAGTATCCGGAAGAAATGACTTGTGGTTTAATGGCAGTATGCTCTCACGTGCGGTGGTTGTATGTTTTAGGTTCTGTTCGGTCTTAACCGAAACAGAGCCCCGGCAGTTCTGAATCCACGATTTATTCGAGAGAGAGCAGATATCAAAATCAAACCAACCTTCATGATCAAGGTTGTTTTTACTGCAGGGCCGCAAGCACAGCTGGATTTCGATACCCTGTTCCGATTCAGGAATCACGAGGCCATTCAAAATATCGATATCTCGTAAGCGGTAACTGTGGACGTTGTCCAGAGGATGATTGGTGAGCATCTGGACAGCCTCTATTGCCATAGTGATGTATCCTGCACCAGGGAAGACAGTTGCCCCATCTATTTGATGGTCATTCAGCCAAGGAATATCGTCGCGGCGCAGGTGGTTCCTCCAACTCGGTGAAAGGCTGGTGGACCCATTCAAGGGACTACCCAAGAGCTCATGAGGCTCAAACTTTTTGTACCTTTGCTCATGAGCAATTCGTGGCTCAACCCAGAATCTCTTCTTATGGTTCCAAGGGTATGAAGGCAAGCCTGTCACCAACTTGGGCGTTGTATCCCCAGTTGGAAAGTTAACGGCCTCCAAGTTGACAGGGAATCCACTCTCCAGTAGTTGACATGCCAGATCTTGCATGGTATCGACGGCATTGATATTCCTTTTCAGACAGGATACATAAGTCACTTTGCCGGCTCTTTCTCCCAGGATCTGGCGAATTGGGCCGGCCAACGTGCTGTGTGCTCCGATTTCAACGATCAAATCCACAACCTCCGACTGGGAAGCCAGGTCGGAAGATTCTTGGCACAAAGACGCGAATGCTTGGCAGAACTGTACAGGCTTGGTCATGTTGCTAACCCAGTGTGAAGGGCCTAGAGATTTGGCCGAAGTAACCGATGTTGCGGTCACTGGTGAGATAAACAGTGTAGTAGCCTCCTTATGTGAACCAGAGTCATTGAGCAGTTTTTCGAGTCGTGCACCGTACTCAGACGCCATAGGCAGCATGTGGTGAGAGTGATAGGCAAGTGGTACCTTGAGCTTTCTGGAGAATATGCCATCGCCATCGAGTTTGGCAGCTAATTCTTCAATGGCTTCCAGATCGCCAGATATGGTAACATTGGTGGGACTGTTGATGCAAGCGACGGCAAGAGCACTGCCCCAAAATTTGGAAATATACTCCTCCGCGTCACTTTGACCAAGACCCACGGCAAGCATTCCACCTGAAGCATGCGGATTTTGAAGATGTCGTCCTGCAATCTCACCACGGTAAAAAGCAACGCCCAGAGCTTGCCCGAAAGATAGCATCCCAGCCGCGTATGCTGCAGATATCTCGCCACTTGAATGGCTTGTAATTCCAGTGGGGCAGACTCCCCACGAGTTGAGAAGATCAACCAAAGCGATCTGTATGGCAACACTAATGGGCTGACTGAGTTCGGCCTCGGCTACCCGTGTTGATGTCGCGTCCCGCATCAACTCCTCTACCAGATTTTACCCCAGTAATTAGCTCAATATACTGCTACCCATTTAATAAGATAACTTACCGATCAAAGACCAAGACGCACCATAGCCACGCAAGACTTCCCCAGCTGCAGAAATGGCTCGGGCGAAAACTGGATATGCTGTGATAAGCTCCCTGCCCATCGCATGCCATTGAGCTCCTTGGCCATTAAAAACAAACCCAACTCGCGGTGTCTTGTGTGAGAATGAAGGCTTTCGGTTGGGTTCCTTGAGGCTCTCAGAAAGCGCTTCAATTGATCTCCCACGGACGGCTGTCACCCATGGATGCCGCGTGCGGCGCTGTGCAAGGGTATACGCCAGGTCATCAATTCTAGGTGACTTCTCAATAACCCAGCTAGACATTTGAAGCATCGTTGTTTCGCATGCACTGGAATCTTTGGCACTGAGGATGAAGACCCGGCTATGCTGGCATAGGTCATTGGCTTCGCTATTTCTCCGCTCGTCGGCATTGGTTTTCTGTCGAGACCAAGAGCTTGGGGAGGGCTCAAGAATGGCATGCGCATTGGTTCCTCCGTATCCGAAATTGTTGACTGATGCTCGAAGAGGCATATTGATAGGCCATGATGTCAACGCCGTTGGCACCATCATGTGGCCATTCTGGAGGTCAATCTTGGGATGAGGCACCTCATAGTTGAGGTTGGGTGCGATCTGAGCATGCTTCAAGGTGAAGCAAGTCTTGATAACAGCTGCAAGACCACTGACTGGTTCCGTGTGGCCCAGATTTGTCTTCACGGAGCCGACTAGGATAGGGTCATCTTCGCGTCGGTGCTTGCCAAATGTCCTGGCGATAGCATCAGCCTCCACCGGGTCACCTGCGGCTGTACCAGTCATATGTGCTTCAACATAAGCTGTTTCGGCTATATTAAGACCCGCTCTTCTGTAACATTCTTGTATGAGCTTGACTTGAGCTTCTGTGGATGGAGAAGTGATAGTAGTTGTTTTTCCATTCTGATTCACACCAGTGTCCTTGATCACTGCATGAATCTGATCACCATCATGTAAAGCTGCTTCCAACGGCTTCAAGATAAGGGTTGCGACTCCTTCACCACGGCCATAGCCAGCGGCTCGGCTATCCCAGGCATGGCATCTGCCAGCGGCGCCGATGGCACTATGGTATTATCAGTGGAAACTCTTGGAGATACGTGATGGTAGGAGGGAGAATGACTTACCCTACTGTAGAGGCAGATATGAAGGCATCCTGACTGAGCAGAACGCTAGAGGCACCGACTACTGAAATTTCACTTTCACCGGCGCGGATACTCTGGCAGGCGTGATGGACAGCAACCATACCCGAGGAGCATCCGGTATCAATAGAGACGCTTGGACCTTGCAAGTCAAAAAAGTGCGATATTCTGTTGGAAAGCATTGCGGTTCCTGTGCCGGCCAAGAAGGATCGCGAGAGCACTTCGGCATCTTTGGTCTGGATCTCGTGATAATCTTTGTTAAATGTGCCAGTAAAAACGGACGTATTAGTGCCAGCAAGCTTGTTCAGCGGGATTCCAGCTTCATTTGTAATTAGTTGTTTGCAAAATGGATGCCAATCAAGAGCTGGTGGGTTTCTTACCATCTTCTGTAGCCTCGTAGACGGATTCCAAAAGCAGTCGAACTTGGGGATCAAGGCCCTGAGTGAGCAACTGCATTAATGTAGCTCAAACTATAGGCGAGTGTATCTACTTACACTGGCAACATCAGAGGCTAAATTAAAGAAAGCCGCATCAAAAAGAGCGACATCGTCGTCTAAAAAATAGCCGCCAGTCACGTTGCTCTGTAGTGCATTAGCAACTTCGCCAGTAATGTAACAAACACAGCGGCTAGTTCAGAACAAACGTTGCGGATGGTGAATTCGAAAATTGGAACATACCCTTCCAGCTCTGGCACCGTCTTTATGGTACAGAGACTTCACATCGAACCGTGATTCTGGAATCGGTGACCAGCCGTCTCGACCCTCAGCACACAGCTCCCACAGTTGAGATGGGTTCCTCACCCCACCACTGAAGCGACAGGCCATGCCAACAATAGCAATGGGGATTGACGCCGCACGCGGTTTTAACTCGTCTTGCACAATATGGGGTCTATGAGCATCTGTGCCATTTGAATGGGTAACGCCATTTACATGAGCTGCCGGCGTGGAGGCGGTCGACGAAGGCGCCAACGGCTTTGTATTGGCAGTGCTATGTGGTGCCATAATGGGAAGCAGAACAAATAAAGCTGTTGAAATGGAGGTTTCAAGTTTGGTAACCGAAGAAATATTTTCCAGTATTAATTTTTGCTATACACCCGCGATGTTTAAGAAGTCATTGCTTTTTCTATGCGCCTGCAATTGAAGCAACAACGTGCCACCATATGGAGCACACCGAATTCAATCGTCGCGCTGCAGGCTTGGACAAATCAGGCAATTTTCCCAACCAGCCGAATATGTTTTATTGGGGTACCAGCCAAATTCGGAAATGTCCGGCTGTGGAAACATCCGGTGGATGAGGCTCCGGATCGGCTGAGCCTGAATGAGTGCTGGGAGACAGTTAGTTTGGCGTAAGCAGTCGCATACGTGCGGATCTCCAGCTCACTCTCTCGCAGCTCCCTTCCCTGAAACATACCCAAAACAGTGTCCATCACTGTCATGATTGAGCCATGGCTTCGTATCAAATCCAAGGTAAAGTTGCTATTGTGACAGGAGCAGGCTCTGGTATTGGACATGCGCTCGCGAAACTTTTGCTACAAGCTGGCTGCTCCGTGGTGTTCGCTGATTTGAAGCTTCGGCCAGAGGCTGCGCAAACTTTCGACAATTATAGCAAGCATGCGCCATCTTCAAATTCTCCAACCGCTTTTTTCCAACCCACGGATGTCACGAATTGGGCGCAGCTCTCCTCCTTGTGGGAAGCCGCCATTGGCCGCTTCGAACGCGTCGACATCGTCGCCAGTGTCGCTGGAATATATGAGCCGCCTATGAGCAGCTTCTGGCGTCCTCCTGGTGTCCACTCTGATTGTTGCGACTCTGAAAATGCAGACATGGGGCAGTATTTAACGTTTGCCGTGAACCAAATTGCCCCAATCAGGCTTGCACAAATCGCGATAGACTACTGGACACAGCATCGGGAAATTCAAGGGAACTACATCGCAGTGGCGAGCATCGCTGCGTATCTGCATTCCATAGAAACACCACTTTATATGGCCAGCAAAGCTGCATTGATTAGCTTTGTGAAGTCTCTCGGCGCGGTTCAGGACATCTTCGGAATACGCATGGCTGCTGTCTGCCCTGGCCCCGTCATGGTGAGATCATCTGACTCTTGAATTGCGTGCCGCAACATTTCTAACCGACGAACAGACTCCAATGTTTGAACCCGAATGGAATCGAAAGTTGACGACAGATGATACATATCTCACAGAAGATGAGTGCGCGTCCGTGATTGTTCGTGTGTTACAAGAGCCGGGTTGGGGGAACGGTAGTGTGGTAGAAACGCAGAGGCTTGGGGATAAGGAAAAAGCAGAAGTTGTGGTGCGCGACGTGCATCTTGAGAAACTTTACCCTCTAGATTTTGCGAGGCCGAGTAAGCTAGTGATCGAGAGTCGGGAGAAGTTGATTGAGCGAATCCGGCTGCATGGAATGCGATAGGAACTTCTCTTTAGACAATATAGCTCCGTTCCTAGTTTTCCTCGTCACAATCTGTCAGTTCTGGGAGGATAATGCGCGGCAAAGGCGATGCAGATATATTTGTTGACCGAAAACTCATGTGCAGATGCTTGTAGAGCGTAGAATGCGTGCGGATCTATTTTTCTAGCCCCATTTCATACAAAATTCGCGACGCCACTGACTGACATTCTTAATAACAGTCCTATTACAAGAGTTTCTAGTGCTAAAAGAGTATAATTCAGTAACTACTAGCTAAACCGTTTTGTTTGAATGAATTTCGTCGCCAATTGAACTCTTTCGACGCCGTACCCGTATGCTGGCAGTGGCTGATGGGACACGTAGAATTCCAATCCAGCGGTCTTTCGGCCTCGAATCCAAGTGTTCCAAGTCATAGTACATTAAAGCGTATGCCACCATGAGCTTGAGCTCTGCTGCCGCAAAGAATCGACCCGGGCAAGACTGGCGGCCATTCCCAAAAGCTAGATAGTCGTTTGTAGTAGCCGTAAAAGTCAGACGGGCGCGCTGCACATGATCATGGTTACGATTGTCGCTTTGAATGTTACGACGCATACCGACGAACCGGAATGGTTTAAAAGTATCAGCGTCTGTGTATACCATCGGATCATGCACAACTCCCAAGTTATGCACTGCACAGAAAGCACCACATGGAATGTGAACACCGGTCGAGGTAGTAAACCCTTCCTTTGCCACCACTCGACGACGAAGGCCTATAGCAACCAAGGTACTCAGCCGGGCGCTCTCACGGAAAACAGAGTCCAGTTTCTCCATCTTGGCGAAGGCAAGCTTGGTCCAATTCCCACCGCAGTCCTTCAACACTGTCTCGATTTCCGATCTTATTTCTTCCACAATTTCCGGCGGCGACGATACCAAATCCAGCATAAGATTTGTTATCGTCAGTGACGACGTGTGAATGGAGACAAGGTTTGTGAGCAGTATGCGCCCGGCTAATGTCGCTGTCTGGCGCATTGGCGGGTCATGGCTCTCCAATGCTTGTGCTATACACCACTGCAAAAAATCGTTTTTGCAGTTCGCTTCTGTGGTGTCGTTTGTGGATGCTTCGATAGAGTTCGCCGCGTGACGCAGCCTTTCTTCAATTTCGGAACGCAATACTGCAGTGAATCGACCCTCATAAAAGCGACAAGGCAGGGTCAGCAGAGGTGCCAGTACCGGACGTAAGGGCTTCCACACGAAGCTGAGGAAAAGCTGGCTGAGCGGCACCGCCCGAGCAAAGCCGAGCCCGGCGTTCAAAAACGCTTCGTCGCGACAAAAAGGGAGACCGACCAGGGCACGATTTGTGGCACTGGTCACAATATCCCCCATGCTATCCCAGATGGTAACATCGCGGAATGACTCTGTATCCAGTCCCCATCCTTGCGCAAACGCATGCTTGGTCTCATCGGCGAGGGCTGGGAGTAGATTGCCAACCTGATTTGTCAAAGTGGAAGTGATAAGCTTTTTATGCGCTGGATTGGTGATGAGGTACTTGTTGGATAAAGTGTACTCGTACATGAGCCCCTGGACAATGACATCCCGCAGATTAAGCACCGAGTCTGGTTGCTCTGTGACATGCTTTGTCTCTGAAGCCGGAAGCAGCACAAATGTTTGTCCTCCAGGGCCCGCAACCGGCAGGATAGCGGCTTCATTTCCGTAATTCTTATAAGCCTCTAGAATCGTATCATGTATATTCAGTGAGTTTCTCCATGTGGCCTGCCAGAAAGGAAACCAGTCCCCAGCTTTCGCGCCAACAATGGGTAGACCCGTAGGGAGCTTTGTGGTGTTTGGGAAAATAATTTTCCACAGAACGTATAGTGCAAGAATTGTTGCGGATATTTTTATAAACGGCAATGAGCCCGCGTAAGTAGTGAAGTTTACTGTATCAATCATTGTGAGTCCTAGTAGTGACTATGGAGTCACGAGAACAACGCAGGGGGGTTATTCTGGCCAGGTTTAGAGCATTCTCCAAAGAATATTTCAATAAGAGTTGCAGCCAATGCTAACCTCGAAAATCGGCCTGATGGATTTCAATACTGATTTTGGTGCTGAAACGGTTAAGGTCCGATGGTCTCAAATAGGAAACCCCCGGCGAGCCACGCCACAGGATCGCATCGCAATAGACTCCATAATGCCAGGACACCAAAAAAACCTTCGAGAGTATAACCAAAAAGCGCACGCGCAAGAGGAGAAAGACGAACTGGCTAACTCTGTCTAACTCCAGACCAGAATATTCGGTTTGGCGACCTGTACAAAGATGAAAATACTCGCGTTGCACGGTCTCGGGTCCTCGAGCCAGCTACTAGCCAGGCAGTTAGCCCCATTAATGAGGCGATTGGGCTCCAACTTCACATTCCACTTCTTGGACGGAAGAATTACCTGTGGCAGGGGACCAGGAGTGTCGACTTGGGCTACAGGTCCATTTCATTCCTACGCTGAAGGTTTTTCTCCATCAGACATACGTGATGCGCTCGAAGAAATCGATGAATACATAAAGCAACACGGTCCTTTTGACGGCGTGCTTGGTTTCAGCATGGGCGCCGCTATGGCAATCTCATACCTGCTGCACCAAAAAGAGCAATACGGTCTGCCCCCTTTCAGCTTTGGTATATTCCTCTCGACTATTTTCATCGCTTCACCGGATGATAGCTACTGCAAGGCAACGTTTTCACGATGGCGAGATGATGATCATGCAGCCTTTCGGGCCAGCTTTCTCAATGGCAACTATTTGCCATTCCTGAAAAGCACTGAAGAGCGAGAGCTGGCCCAGTATCTCCACCTCGTCCTATCCATGAAATCAATGGCAATCGACGCAGTCTTGCCTAGCACAGCTGCAGACTTTTTAGAAGCCAGCAGCGTGGACCAGATTCCCCGTCTAGTACATCCGCAATTGCTACGACGCCGTGTGAAAATACCGACAGTACATGTGATGGGAAAAGGCGATGCATCTTCTATCCAGCAGCAGAGCCAAGTGGGGCGAGAATTATGCGCTGCGCGAAACTTGCGAGTATATGAGCATGAGGGGGGCCATGACATACCATATCAGGAATCAGATGTTGAGAAAATTTGTACACTTATTATAGAAATGGCAGAAGCCGGGCAGTGTATTCGGGATCTAGACGGGTTCTGACCTTAATGAAGGGATGAAGCAAGTGACCTGGTGGAAGCTGGAAAGGGCTGGCGGGCACTAATAACTTCGAGGTTAAAACACAGTGTCAGTCACTTTTTCAGTCTCATCTCTTAGTACCAGCTTCATCAGCAGCGTCCCTTTTCTCATCTTACATTGTACTTAGTTAATCCTCTATTACAGCCATCAATCAAATGTAGCGCGTCTAAAACTTTATATCAATGGTAGATGGGGACCAGCAATACTATCATTACGCGTGTATATTTCGTTCGCGGCCCAAAGCTATTGTGAAGTTATCTTGGTCACATCTACTGAGCTTTTTGACATTTTGCATTTATCCCAAAGGATATGCGTAGCTTGAAAAGTCCCCATCATTGCAGAGAAAGTCTGCTTCTTCTTCCGTCAAGGTTATGACAAATTCTATCCCACCATGTTGCTTTCGTGGAATAATAAAACAAGTCCTGAACGCCAAGTCACATTCTCCCATTAATGGCCGGAATGCCTCGGGTTTCCCAGAATTTCCAAACACATGGTCGCCGAAGCAGGCTTCATTAAAAGGGAGAGTCATCGGGGCAAATATACCAACTGATGGCTGCACCATAGCGGATGCTCGTATCTGGGGCAGCAAGCGGTAATCTCTGACCTCGCTTAGAAGCCTGTAGGCATGAATCAAGTGTTCACGAGTGGTACTCTTTACCTCTGCCAGAATGGTTTTGGCGAGGCGCCCAATGCTGCTGCCGCCAGCTAGCAATTCCTCCACTGGAACTGAAACCTTCCTCTCGAAATTGAAATTTCCAAGGAACCGTTCAGGCAGAAGTCCAAAAAATTCNGGGCGTGCGTCAAAAGGCAAGGCAAGGGCTGAGACTGGGCGGCCGCCGCTGTCACCCGTTTCCAATTCTGAATGTACTGAGAACCAAGCCCGAACGAGGCTCCGCCAGATTAGCGCACAGAGTAGATGGAGGCCAGATACTTCAGAAGTGCCCAGCTCAGCCGCACACTGGCTTCGAAGATTTGTATAAGCGGATTGTGGCAGATAAAACAATCTCGGCTTCATCCTCAGCTTCGGTGCTGCATCTGAGCCTATACATTGCTGGAGTCGAGAATCTGCGGAAAATAGGTCGCTGCTTAGAGTAGAATATTGCTCGTTATTATCGAAGCCAATAAAACGGAATGTTTGCGGAGCGGTACTCTCGTAGCGCGCCGTGTTTTCGTCTCTGCCGATAAAATCCAGCAGATTTGACCGTTCGTTGCTGTTCTCTGGCAAGATATCACTGCGTCCGTCCATCTTTTCAGAGGCAGCACTGCAATATTTGGCCCATTGGCGGGTAACAGAAAGCATGGCTGTACCATCTGACACCGGTGCAGCGACGGAGAGCGCAAGCAAACATCCTCCAGGCAAGAAGTTTGCTTGTGCCATCAGAACTTCGGCTCCTTTGTCAAAATCAAGTTCAAAAGGCGACGCCCAAAGCAACTCCTGGCGGTTGAAAGTGTCGAGGGGGAAGCCAGAAATTGATAAATCGCCGAAAGTCAACTGCGTATCCAGTACGTTGAATCTCAATTGCCGCATCGGTGCTTCAGACAAGGGTTTGTAGCGAACCTCCAATTGGCCCGGCCGCCAGCCCGGAACATCTTGAGGTTGCCACATCACTAATCCGTTGAGAAAAGGGAACTCGAGAATTGTTTGACGCAAGCCTTCATGAAGACTTGCAAATGCATTTTGGGGCGTGACACCCCGCTTCAGGCGTAGGTAAATGATACTCTGTGGGATATTTGCTGGGGCAATATGATCCAGAGGACCTAGGCACAAACGTTGAAAAGGAGTAATCATGTTGATTTCGCGGGCAGGGAAAGCTTGAGTCGTTTCATGTATCGTGAGACTAACCTCGAGCTTTGTCTTTGACCCAAAGCCGTTAATTATTAGCTAGGCCACTTACGGAACGGATATTACTCGATTCGGCTATCCGGTGGCACATTAGGACCAACTTTTGCAACACGGTATTTTATGATTTGCGTTTTGCAACTTTTGCATTTTCGACCCCCCCTATCACCACTCAAATACAGGACACCTTACAGGGCACCTGTACGGCGCCGTACGGGGCACGTTACAGGGCACGTTATAGCGCTATGCAGGTAAAGTGCCCTCTAAAGTGCCCTATAAAGTGTGCTGTATTTGAGTGGTGATTGGGGTGAGAGGGGGTGGGGTGGTCGAAAATGCAAAAGTTGCAAAACGCAAATCATAAAATACCGTGTTGCAAAAGTTGGTCCTAATGTGCCACCGTATACCCGATTTGCAAAGCCTTTTGTCTGCGCTGCTGAATAAATGGTCTGCGGAGGTTGATAGAGCCGTATATGTGTATGCGACGAGACCCCGTTCGGGTGGCTAGGCAGGCATAGGTAGCCGACAATTCTATGTTGTGTCTTGTGCAATCATTGCGCCTGAATCTTCTCAAGCCCATCAGTGCATCATGAGAAAAGGTTTGCAGAAATTGAATTTTCTTGAAATATCGGGAACTAAAGTACGTCTTCGTTCTTAAACAATGACTAGTATAGTAAATAGCGACCGCCAATGACTGCGACGGCTAATCATTCGCCTTCTTTTGCGCGTCCATCTGCATCTCGTGACCCAGTAATCCTAACTTTGATACCCTCATTCTCGATACTAGGGAGACCAATGATGGAATCCCGCTTCACATCAACATCTCTCTCTCTGAATGTTTCGTACAAGGACATGTCGAAGCGGGTGATAAGTTGCGAAATAGATAGGAAAAGCTCCGCATATACCAGACTGTGGAGTAGTTAGATAAAAGTGCTGCGTACCGAACACGAGTCTGCATTTTCTTACTTGATCCCCAAGCATATCCTAGATCCTCTCCCAAAGCCCATAAAGTAGCGTCGTTTCAGTCCCGCATCATTTAACCAGCGACGAGGGTCAAATGTATATGGTTCAGGGAAGATTTCAGAGTTCATGTGAAGTAAGTAGTGTGACTGCATGACGCAGGTCTGAATCACAACGTATTAGCGATTGCCATTTGGACAGGGCAGGGGCACTTACACCAGCTGGAATGCTCCACCCCTTGTAAACCAGATTCTCTTCCGGCGCATACCGAGGCATGCGGCTTGAGACAACGTGTGAAAGCCGAAGCCCTTCAGTTACTGTTGCGGTCTGGACCATTTGCCTGCTTAGTCCTTTCATCATCGTTTGGAAAATGGAGTACTTACCAAGAACGGCAATGCAGATAGCGCCGCAACTGATGGCCGGGGGGTTGTCGCAAGGGTCGACAGCTCTTCGCGCAATCGATTTAAGACCCAGGGATTATCCAGGATGTGGAATAATGAAACCGATAAAGCCCTAGCCGTAGTTTCGGTACCAGCAATCATGAGTAGATTTGCTTCCGCTGCCAGTCGTGCAGGCAGTTTCTCGTGTTCGGGCAATTTACTCCGCAAGATATCTTGGAAGACGGTCCTACCTCCCTTTGAGGGCTGGCCTGTACCAGATTCTTGGCTGAAATTTCCCTTGCCTTCCGAATCTTTGTTTTGATTTGATATGGCTTGTTGAATGACAGTTTTGAACATGGCGCGGTTCTTCGGAATTAGCGCCGCTGCCGGGCTGATTTTGTGCATGATCCAAGGTGGCATCACGGTAAGACATAGCTTGGTAACCCAACGGAACTGTCGAGCAATAGGTGCAAACTCTGTCAGTTTGGTATATGAGTCGAGCACCTCAGCGGCGTAGTCCTCTTTGTCCAAATTGGCAGCTTCTGTCCCAAAAGCGTAAGCCGAGATGATGTCCATGGTCAGCGCAGCACATGCAGCCGTCAAAGAAACAACCTGGTCATGCTGATGCGACTCTTTTAGACGATTGCATAGCTTCTGGACCTTGTCTGAAATCATGGACTCGAGCTGTTGTATAGATCCCATGCTGAAAAACGGGTTCAGCGCTGCCCTTCTCATTCGGTGCAGGTCATGGTCGACGGTTTGGAAAACGGACCACCCAAGTGGCCCGTTTTTTTCCGACCGATAGTACCATGGATCGCGATTTCTTTTGCGGTTGCCACTGGCGTATATCTCGTCAATGTATTCTGGGTCGTTGATGTGCAAGTGAATTGGGTTTATCCGAACAATGGGTCCGTATTTCTTGTGTAGTTCCTCAATTTTCCACAGGTACTGTAGCTTATGCGGAAACAAGTCATAATAAAACTCATACCAAAAAGTTGCGGCTGCTAGCTTGGGACCTGGAAATCTGGCGAGCGGGTGTAACGTTATGCGATATATAAAGATTAATATTGCATACGTTAAGTACACAGCAGCAATTATCATCAAGACTCCCATCGGCGACAGGTGGTTCGCGAGGCCGTCGCGAAAGAATGTCTTTGCCAGCATGGTGTACTCGTGCTGAGGAATGTGCTCGGCTGACAAGCTCCAAAAAAAAATATTCTCAAAATGACAAATGTCAAGCGAAATGTAAAGGGGTAGTGAATAAAAGTGAAGCAAAGCGACAGGCCGTTTCTCAAGGACGTCCCCTTCTGAAAGGCACAGAAGGCTGTCGTCCCAGGACTGGCGGCACCACAGCGTCCCACTACTTCTGGACATCGGACCTACCCAGGGATGGAAAGGTCCGAGGACTAATCTTTGTGGCACGACAACTAACTTGGCAATTTTCCATCTTGAGAACGTTTGGCGTACCATTTTGTAAATGATATAAGCTATCAGTACAAGGGACTAGCGCTTTGAATGTTTACCTTGTCCAAAATTTGCCCTTCTGAATGAACTTCAGCCAACTTACAAACGTGTCAATGCTTCACGACAGTATCGGTACAGCGAAAATGGCTGTCTCTGCGGCTATAGTCGGCGTTCTCCTGGTCGTCTTTGTTCTCTACAGGCAAGCATTCCCACGGCCTTTTTGGGGAATTCCATATAATGCAACATCTGCAAAACAGTTTTGGGGTGACACGACTGCATTATTCGACACTATTAAGATTACCCAGGATCCAGCAAAGTTCATATTTCAGCAAAATAGAAATCTAGGTTCACCTGTCATCCAAATGTTCCTTGCTCCCTTCTCGAACCCAACAGTCATTATCGATGATATCCGCGAGGTAAAAGACATCCTTAGCAACCGCACGCTGGAATTCGACCGCGCCCCTCGAACTCAAGACGCCTACCGAGCTCTGCTTCCGCACTGCAGCTTGGTAAAACAGACAGGAGCTGCCTTTAAGAATCAACGACGCTTCTGGGAAGGTGTAACGAGTACGCCGTTTTTAAAGCGCATTGCTGAGCCCAAGATCGTCAGGTGTGCTCTGGAATTAATAGAGCTTTTCAAAGCCCAAGCGGCTACGGCAAACGGCCGTCCATTCGAATGCTTCCACAACTTTGACGTTGCAGCATTCGAAGTGATTTGGGAAGTTGTATTCGGTGAAGAAGGGGGCGCCATTAATAGTGCGCGTGAAGACGTCCTCCGTGCACGGCAAACTAGCAGCCAACCCGAGTCGCTGGACTCACCCGCTGTTCTGCCGGCTATTGAAAAACCAGAAATGTGCAAGAGCGTTGCATTTTTCATTACGCAGATTGCCAAATCCTTGAAATCTGTGGCGCAAACTTGGCACCTCTGGCTCTTGCAGAATCAACCCGAATATAAGCGGCGACTTGCCTTCAAACGCAACAAGATCAATCGCCTGATCGAGAACACGCATTTGAGGCTGAGGAATCTCCCAGAAAAGGATCTGAAGGAGCTAAATGAGAGTTCTGCTCTGGTTCTTGGTGTCCGGCGACATATTTTGGCTGATATTGGCCAGGGCAAGCCTGCGGACAGCCCACTTTCCCCACTGGCGAGAGAAGAGATCCACGACGAGCTGTTCATGCTTCTAGTTGCGGTAGGCACAAGCCAAAATCTGAAATGGCGTAATATTTGAACATAAATCACTAATCAATAGAGTACTCTAGGGACACGAGACGAAGGCTGTATTACTCTCTTGGGCAGTCAAATTTCTCTTCGCATACCCAGAGAAACAGGAAAAACTTCGACAAGCGCTACTGAATGCTTTACCAATCCCCCCAGGCAGCAAAACGCCACCCATCGAGTCCATAAACGGTACATCAATCCCTTACCTGCAGGCATATATGGAGGAGTCAATGAGGGTGGCCAATACATCTCCCCGTCTCGTCCGACAGACCACAGCCACTACCTCAGTACTAGGCCATTCCATCCCAAAAGGAACAACTGTTATTCTTAATCCATACATAGGCACTGAACCGCTGGACATTTCTGAAAATCTTCGTTCCGAGACATCACAAAAGGCAAAAGATAGCTTCCAGTCATATTGGGATCCGACCGGGATGGATGATTTTGTGCCAGAGCGATGGCTAACTGAAGACGGATCATTCAACCCTCGTCAATTTCCCCGACTTGCCTTTTCCGCCGGACCGCGGATGTGCTATGGTACGTAAGAACATAGTCTCTGCCATTTCAATTACGGATCTACTCTCCAAGTATCCTGCTAACACTCGCATCCTCACTGATGTAGGAAGAAATCTTGCACTTCTAGAGTTTCGAGTAAATCTCGTTCTGCTGGTTTTGAATTTTAAATTTGAATCGGTCCCCGAAGGTTTAGACAGTATGGAATCTCAGCAGAGGCTGTTTCGAATGCCCAGGCAATGTTTTGTTAGACTCACCTCTCTCTGAGGCTCAAATAAAGAAGAGCCTCCACAAACTAATTGTTCAGAATACATGTGCTTGATGTGCAGACCATCTCTGAAAAAACTTATCAACTGCATTTATTTTCGACCATTATCTTAAGATTTCTATAATAATTTATGTATTCGCTACTCTCTACCTTTAACTTCGAGGATAGTTTTACCGTGATACCTTTCTCGTGTGATTGCGTCCTTGTGCCGCCTTGACGCTAGAATATGCTCACGCCAAAGCCACCCCAACCCAACAGAGACAGCTGGTCCGAAAGCGATGCAGCAAATCAAACCTAAGAAAAATGTTTTCAGCTGTCCTTCATAGAGCATTCCCGCGGCTCGAATGTCTTGGAGAAGGAGAACGATCCAGATTAGACTGGATGCAATAAGTGACGCGTGATTCAGTTCCGGTGAATGCATTCCTTTAGAAAAGCAGAACATTTGCCACAATACTTGCCCTAGACCGCGATTCCAAACCTCCACTAGCCAACTTACAGCGGATATGAGGCCGAGGACAAACACGCACCGGACAATGTATGGCACATCCTGTAGCGGGTTGGCGACGATATCCAGTTGCGTAGTGACTTTGCTCAACCCTGCCATCACCAGAGCCTGCTGAGCTACAACAATGGTAATCACGGGCAGCAAAACTGTCTGCGAAGATTTCCACAGCAAGTTTGTAGGATTTAGGTGTCCATTTGTACCCAGCGAGTTTGTATCCAGTGACAGCGAAACGCCGATGGTAACCAGCATCAGAGGCATAATAGTGCGCGTGTAGGCAAGATTTGTATGTCTTGCATCGCTCGAGGCGAACTTTTCGATACTTGAAAACACGTAATGGATCGAATAGTAAATGGGACAGACTATCCACAAGTCCAGTCTAAAAGTTGCAAAGAGGAAAAAAATAGGGAATCGCATCAGTGTCATGAGATTTGCGCGACGATTGGACTCCATAAGCCAGAGTGAACTGATGAGGCTTGCATCCGCCAATGAACGAAAACTGCCAAGGGACGTCGCTTCACTAGCAGAGTAAACCTCATCCTGGTCGATGAGAGCGAAGGCTCCCACGAAAATTGCAAATCCCACAAGTGGCGTTGTCTTTAGTAGACGTCTAACGAGGCTCTCGTGCTTGCCAATACCCTGGCTAGGATTGAAAGGGCACAGACTTTCGAGTGACCTGTCCGGAACCGGTAGATACTCCAGGATTTCGGCACCGATAAGGGTATCGGTAACCATTGTAAGCAGTGATTCGATCGCATTTGGCACCACATAGTTCATGATGACATGTGCGAAACGAGAGTCCAGTGCCTGCATTCGAGCAACAGCAGCTGCTTCTGTAACGGTGGCGTTGATTCTGTTCTGCCGTTTCTTCTGCCACTCCTCAAGAGCTGATTCGATCGTTTCGGTTGTACAGACCCCTATCTTGTGAAGGCGTTTGAGTTGGTTTGCCAAAGCTGCAGCAGACTCGACTGCATTATTGCCCGCTTGTCCATGATTGGGGGTCATCTTGTGCGCACTATCTCCCACGGTGGCGATTCTTCGCCAGCTCCATTTCTCAAATAGAGCCTCCTCCAGTGGTACCAATGAATAGCTGACACACACTTGCCATAGCTGTCTCAGTGTCACGCTCTCATTGACGTGTCGATGAGCGTTTCTGAGTACGAACTTTGTTGCGTCGTCTTCAGAGTAACGGGGGAAGTCGTTACTACCAGCGAAGTAGGTCTTGTCCAACTTTTCGTGGTAGAACCAGTACACTCTACCACCCTTGCCTGTAATGACAAGTGATGATCGACCTTTATCGAAAACAGTGTCGACTTCGCCCTCTGCAAGTCCATCGACGGGATCGGATATCCCAAAAAGACAATTGAAGTCGGCAGTCATTTCTGTAAATTTGTGGTTAATTCGTGCATAGGAGCAGCCCTCTCCATGTATTCCAACTTACTGGTCTGATCCGTTTCTGGAAACCATTTTGGGGACACGTCCCGCGCAAGCCGCCACATTTCGTTTCTGATTGAGGCTTTACTATTCACACCGTCACAGCCGACCACCAAGTCTCCCGTATAGGTTGACCCATCAGCACAGCGGACAGTGGCACTGCTATCTGTCAATTGTACATTTATGACCTCCTTTTGCACCAGCATTTTTGTCTTATCACGAATTCCATTTGCTAGAGCACGCAGAACCAGCTGACGGTCCAGAAAGCATGCTTGGTACCCGAACCTAGTCACTCGTTCAGCTTCAGGAGTACTGGTGTCAATTTAAACAATTACCTTTTGTGGAGAATCTGGAAAGTAACAGCCGGTGGCATGACCAATTTTCCATCCGCGCGATGAACTTTGGAAAATTTAATCGGCGCAGTATTTTCCATGATCTCTGTTGCAATCCCCAGCTGGTCAAAAATCCGCATCGATGCAGCATTGAGCCCGATTGATGCTCCAACCTGGGGATCGAAAAGACTCCTGGCCTCGAGAATGACAAAGTCGATTCCTGCCCTTTCCAAGGCGTTTGCAAGAGTGAGGCCGGCGATTCCGCCTCCGACAATAACGACTCTCATGTTGCCTGTTGTAGTTGATTGAAGTGGAATAAAGGTGATTAATCGCGCCAGAAGTGACCAGTTAGAATCACGTAACTTCGTGATAAAACGAAGTGTAGAAAAATTAATATTTTTATTCTCGAATAACAGTCCGGATGCTGTCTATATCCGACACCAAACGCAGTTTTGCTGGAGGAGACCGCCGCAGCAGGACCGCAGCCTCGGCCGTGTCATCCTGTGGAAAACGGGCGAACGCCACTAATCCCCCAATTTAGTAAGTCTAGCTTCTCTGGGACACTAGTGGAATACAAAATTGGAAATATCCGTATATTTTTTCTGGTCACACACGACAAGGATGATCGCTCCTGGCTAGATCGCTTCGACCCAAAAAAGATTCTATGAAATTCTTATTGTTTTCGATCATTCCAACGAGGTAAAAAAAGAGTTACGATACTCGACACTTTTATTAGTCAACTTTCTGTCCCTGAATAGATCTGCATATTCTCAGAAGCTATAGAACAGAGTCTATAAAACTACTGAACTGCAAGAAAGTCTGAGCTCTGACAACGTCGCCTTTACTGGTCCGAGGAACCTTTTGGTCGCGAATAACGACCAGCATGGCTTTCTTAAGCTCTACTAGCGATGCCATCTGTGCTGTTTGTGCTTCGCTCTCTATGACACTCCAAACTTTGTCAATAATGCGCTCGTCAGAAAGAGTCGTGGCCGAACATCTGACGAAAAGAAGAATGACGACACTTGGCCGCTCATCGCCGTACAGTACGGCTGCATCAATAATCTCGGTGCAGTGACTTTCAATGATGCTCTCATACGTTCGAGCATGCAGTGGTATCACGTCGGTGCTGTTGGGAGCAACTCGGACCATGTCCGTCAGCCTCCCGAGACACCTGTAGCTCTCTTGAGTCGGGTGCTTGATGAAGATGTCGCCAGTATGATGCGATCCATCGGAGTCGGTTGCCCACTTCTTGTCCATTCCTGGAAGACTGGGTAAAATGATTAGCTCATAGAACCTTTCATTGCCATTCTCGGTATTTCCTTCCTCTTCCCTCAACAAACGAAATCGTAGGTGCAGTGCCATGGATGGGACAATTTGGAGGTAGTCCCAAAACAGTAGATCCCCTGCATTGGCTGTTGAGCTGAGGCTGAGAGGGAGCTCTGACATGCCATATCCGGTGGTTAAACGAACGCCATTCTGCGTCAGGATACCGGCAACAGCTGGCGGCAGGACCCCGCCAATATTTGTAACCAGGCTACATCGCTTCAGAGCTTCCAGAGCCTCCACGTCATGCACGGCCGACATAAGAAGCCAAGAGTTGCAAACCACTATATCTGGGTTCGTTTGGAGAATTATATTCTTCGCGGACTCTCTGGAGTTGGCGCAGTCCTCACTTGGCCAGCATACATGGCTGCCACATTTGACGAAAGCAAATAACATCATGCAATAGCCCCCCAGCCAATGCAACCAGGAGCCTACTAAGATATTCTTGTCGTGTAAGGCCGAGGACGTGTTCCGGAGCATCTCCATGATCGATCGATGGCTTTTGGGGATGAGCTTTGGCTGGCCGGTTGTGCCTGACGAATGAATAATGACTGCCGGCTCGTCTTGATGCGGTAAAACGCAACATTTCAGAGCCCAAAAAAGGTTTTCTTTCTGGGCCAATTCATTCAAAGTTACAAGGCGAAGTGATTTGTACCCTGGGCCGTCTTTAACTGCATTTAGAATGATTTTGCAGTTGGCTTCATGAGCGAGATGCTGAATTGCTTCAGCTTCAAGCTGCGGTGCAAGCAGCAGAACGGTATGTCCCATGCGGGTAAGTGCGAGGTAAGATACGACCGATTCGATTCCTGGCGAAAGGACTAGCCCAACTACCGCGGCATCCGCAGCACCCTTTCGAGTTGAGATTCCCTTGCTGTGATAGTGGCAGACGGCCTTTTCCGCAAACAGCCCGATCTCTTGAGGCGAATAATACGCATAGTTTCCGGACTTGGGGAAGCCAAACGACTTATATGCGATATTCTTTCCGTGATTTATGAACTCCTGGATCGTGGTCGATTGAACAGCGCGCTCAACAGTGGGTGCATCGGCTTGGAAGGTCATGATGTCGGGGGCAGTTTTATTTTTGCAGTTTGGCGATGGCTTATTGCTATGCTGGATTTGATCAGATGGGCTATGGATTCGAGGCAGAGTTATAACAAGGAATTTTCGTCGTGACAGCTACCTGACCAAGGCCAACATGGGATGGTAACACAATCAGTGCAGGCACCAACATACCGATGGCTACACAATCAGCGCAGGCATCAACACACAGACGGCTACACAATCATCACAGGGGTCAACACACAGACGGCTACACAAATCAGCGCAAAGGCCAACAGACAGACAGCTGCACAGTCCAGCGCACAAAATAAAATCGCTGCCTGCTATCCCGCTCTGGCGGGTGAAAACAACAGGATCCTGTCTCATCTGCGACTGAAACAGAGTCGCAGCCGGGGTTCCACAACAAAAGTGCGCCCGTGGGAAAGTCCGGGAATAGTCGCCCAACTAGGAAACATCCGAAGTTTGACAGGGGCTTGCTCGATAGCCGTATCGTATGGGGAAACATCCGGCAGCTCCGCCAACCCCAAAACAGCACAGCGCCGCCCACAGGGGTCTCGTTTACAAAATACTCATAAGACTTGGTAGTAGTGCAGGAGCCTGGTGATTATTAGGCGGCAATGATTGATGGGCGGTCGATCAATAGCGATATTGAGACTCAGTTGCAAGGGGCTTTCCGCCAATAACACCCCCAAGGATCCAAAGACTGTTTGTGACTTGTTATCGCCGGTGCGGGATAAACATTCGCCTGGCGTGTACGAGGTGACAATAATACTGTAGCCTGCAACAGGCAGCACTTTTGTTGATTTAGCCCATGCATGTCCCCGAGCCCGGACCCGGCTCCTCCCCGCCCTGCTGCTAGGCAACCGCGACCCCTGATCTAACGGTCGCGCACCGCGTCACGTATATAACTTGGAATCGGGGCGTGAGAGCGCAAACCACAAAAATCACTAAGCCATCAATCTCATCGTTTTCTTGGCACTACACTACAATGGAGCAGGAGAAGCGAGAGATCTGCGACGCCAATGGCAGTGGCACCACGGCGGGCACTCCGACAGCCACCCTGCACGACGCGGAAAAGCCAGCGCCACTGGCGAACGTGAAAAAGCTAGACGAAGACCCGCACTCGAGCCTGACACTCCATGGAGCGCAGCTGTGGTTGCTCCTTGGAGTGCTGTACCTGAGTGTCTATCTTCTCGCGTTGGAGCTCACGATGCTCTCCACTGTGATTCCAACGCTGACAAACGAGTTTGGCACTGTGGCCGACATATCTTGGTACGAGTCGGCTTATGTTTTACCACTGTAAGTTAACTCCCCTCGTGACTGTTCCCTTTGAGGATGGGTCAAAGGCAGGTGCATGGAGCATGGAGACTTGGAGAGGCCGCTAACGTTGTCGCTTTGCGTCGAACAGATGTGTCTTGTCGCCAGTCGCGGCCAAGTTTTACACCCAGTTTCGCATCAAGCATGTCTATCTCGCATTCATGGGCATTTTCGCCATCGGTCTCATCGTTTGTGCTGTCGCCAGATCCAGCCACGTGTTTATTCTCGGTCGCGCCCTGAATGGTCTCGGTGCATCAGGCCAGTTTAGCGGTTGCATGCTCATCATGAGCTGTGTCTGCGATGCCAGTGTGCGACCGCTATCAACAGCTCTTGCGATGGCTATGATTCCAGTAGGGTCGATGACCGGTCCGATTATTGCTGGAGCCGTCACTGCGCGCATTGGCTGGCGCTGGTGTAAGTTGCCACATCTCGTCCTTGCCTACTGGTCTCCCACCCGATTGCATCAGCTAACATGAGCCGCTAGGTTTCTGGATACTGCTACCCCTGGCTGGCATCGTCATCGCCATCATTGCGATCGTAAAAATAGCCGAACAAAGCGAGAAGCCTGCATTTAGCCAGGGTTTAAAGAAATTGCCAACTACTCTGGACCCAGTAGGCTTCTTCCTATTCGCCGGCGGCATCACAATGTTGCTGTTGGCCTTGACTTGGGGGGGAAACCAGTACCCTTGGTCTTCTGCCGTAATTATCGGCTTGCTTTGCGGCGGTATAGTCGCGAGTGTTGCATTCTGCGTGTGGGTATGGTTCAAGGGGGACGCGGCTTTGATCCCACCCTCCATTTTTATGCAGCGTTCAGTCTATATTGGAAGCCTCGCCATATTTCTCCAGGGAGGAGCTTCGCAGGCGACGCCCTTTTTCTTGCCACTTTGGTTTCAGGCTATCAAAGGCGATAATCCCATTGAAAGCGCTGTGCACCTGCTGCCATCGTTAGCTGCCCAGGTTCTTGGCTTGATGACATTTGGTTCTCTGCTACGCAAACTGCTACCGCACATTCCCCCGTGGGCAATCATGGGCAGTCTCATTTCTTGTATTGGGTCTGGCCTCTGTTCCACGCTTGCACCTGATACTTCCGTTGGCAAATGGGTTGGCTATCAAATCCTCTCCAGTTTTGGGCGTGGTATGGCCCTTCAAGTAGTAAGTTTCGCCCTACATTTTACCTCGCAATCTATGACGCAAATGTGTTCTAACAAGCACCGTTCTGCGGTAGTCCATCACTGCCGTGCAGGAATTCCTTCCTGTTAAGCAGCATGCAGTCTCGCTATCTGTTTTGAATGTGTTTCTTCAGCTTGGGCTCGCCGTTTCAGTGTCGGCCTGCCAGACCATTTTCAACAACCGACTCCCCACACTCCTCCATCGCTATGCACCAGGCGTGAATGCCACTGAGATCGTGGCGGCCGGCGCCACAGATGCTCGGCGTTTCGTGGAGCCAGCCCAAATGCCAGGATTTCTCCATGGGTATAACATGGCAATAACGGCTGTTTTTGTACGTCTTATTTTAGCCGGGCTGAAGACCTGAACGCATCGCTAACTTGTTGTGACTATTAGTATTTCCCCACAGCAGCCTGTGCTGTAGCATGCCTTATTAGCTGCGCCTTTGAGTGGAAATCGGTTGCTACAAAAACCAAGGCAAAGACAGACGAAAAGCCGGCATCCACGGCTTGATGTACCACGAGACTACACGGGCGTAAAGGCGTCGGGGGCTATTGCTTGATTCCAGTCACCACGGACTGCTATGATGTATAAATAAACAGGAAACATTTTATGGACAATAATAAACCCGGTTGGCGGTTCGCGGAAAGCATCGTATAATCTGACCCGCGTCGCTGCACTCGCTTGGTACGCGTGCATGGTGCCACGCTCTGGTCAAACAGAAATGCGCTGGCAAGGCTCCGCGGAGAAAGCAGGTTGCCTTGGTCGTCTTTTCGGACACTTTCAAGGCACCCCTCAGGGTATCTTGCATGCTGTCTCACAGGGCACCTCTCACAGTGCCCAACGGGCAAGCCTTGTAAACACACCACCGAGCCGCCCACTAAATCAGCAAGCAAAACTAAGACTTTACACTGGTTGTTTACTGTCATGGTACTGTACAGCGCCAATAATTCCAAGAATCTATTTATTAAAGCGACCAGCACACTGTGATCTTCTATACTCTAATTGATGGCTGTCACTACATCGCGGTGGCGCACGTGTGGCGGGGCTGCAAAGTTGATGCGTCCGGCTGGCCTTCGATTTCGGCCATTAAGATAAGGCACCCGTAAGTCTCCGTGTCAGATTGCGCCCCCTCAACCCCTTCCCTACTAGTTACGATCAT
The DNA here is from genome assembly GCA_027627215.1 of Lecanicillium saksenae. Lineage (NCBI taxonomy): Eukaryota > Fungi > Ascomycota > Sordariomycetes > Hypocreales > Cordycipitaceae > Corniculantispora > Corniculantispora saksenae. The sequence continues at coordinate 10,758 of JANAKD010000042.1, read as the reverse complement.
CATCGCCAACAGCGATGAACAAACGAGCCAAATCTGGACAAAATGAGCGCTGATGATGAAAGGCCCCCAATGTGCAGCCTCGAACATATGACCAGTACGACGAGGCTACACGTATGGCCGCCCACTACACACGGCCGGCCCCTCCATGCGCGCGGGCCGTACACTGGGAACCCTAGTCGCAAGGCTGGGCAGGAATTGTCGACCTGCTAAAGTACTAAATACCCCGCAGATTCACTCTGGTCGTTTGCCAGGAAACTTGAGTAATTCTGTAAGCTCTTTTATGTTCATCCTCGGACTGAGAAGATTTCCGTTTTACTTCTAGTCTCTATAACCTGGTCTCACTCTTCCACAACAGAGACCTAGTCGGCGAATGTAGGGGCGGACTGCCGCAATGTTCGGAACCTTTCGCTATAATAAGAACACTCGTTCCTATGACCATGTCGAATTGTCAGCTGCCAACGGAGTTGAGGCACGCGGATATACCGCTGTAGCCTGCGATTCCTGTCGCGTTCGGAAAGTATGTTTACTTTGATTTGTATTAGTCGCTTCACATCTTTGCCATCACACGCTGTTTTTGNTTTTTTTTGTTCTCCGATATGCGGCTACCTCTCTCTTCATGAGCCACGCCGCATTGCTTTTGTGGTCGCGCCTAACATTTAGTACCAGCTTAAATGCGATGGAGATAAGACCAGTTGCAGCAAGTGCATCGAAACGTCTACAATTTGTACATACAGAGATTCGTGTCTCGGGCGGCCCCCAACCGGCCAAAAGCCGCGTCAGCCATCCATGCGAGGGGTGGCAACACTGGAGGGTGATATGCCGGACCGCGGTCGTGATTCACATACTTCACAACTGTCCGGGTCACGGACTAACAGGACAACTCATGAATCGTGCGACATGCGAGATGAGAACGTCGAAAGCGGCCAAGGCAGTAGCCATACACAGCTTTCCGATGGAGACCAGAGTTTCTCGGTATCGCTGCCCGATTCATCACGCAACTCCAGTGGCTCTGAAAACTTGACGATGGATAAGGTATCGCGCTCTCTCGTTCCATTTGACTTTTCACCTGATTGGATAAGCCCCGAATGGGAAGCGCTATGCAACAATGCAGCAGAATCGGCGAACAGTAATCACCAGAGGCGGGATGGGCCGCTACCAATGTCGTCTCCGGCACTCACGCAGGCCCATCAGGATGACAACTACGATGGTCTCACCCTCAATGATCACAGCATGACGGACGGTTCTCTGTGTAATATAGAGCAAGAAGCATCTCTGGTGATTGAGGACGCACCGGAAGAACTCTTGTTTGACGCGGTCGTGGACCCCCTCGACCAACATCCACTTGAGCACCATCGCAGCTCTATTTCCCAGGTTGGTTCAGTAAATCATCACATGGGAGGCCGCTGCTCGTGTTTGAACATCATGGTGAATGCGCTCGAGACATTGGGAGCACAATGCGCCAGCTCACAGGCCGCCGACGAACTCCTCATGCACGTGGGCGTCATGGCGACACGCTGCGATGCCGTTCTCGGGTGCACCAAGTGCAACATTTGCGAGGAAAACAGCATGCTTCTGGCGTCCGTAACCCAGCAGCTCAGCATAGCAGCCAAGGAGCTCGCCAGGGTGACGCTTGCTACGAGCGGCAGGATCGAGCCGGGCAAGGCTGTGTCCGGTACAATCATCTGGTTTGGACGATACAAAATTGCAATACCATGTGTACGGTTGCAGATCGTCTACAGCACAATCTTGTTGCACCTAAATCATTTGCACGGTATCACCCAGTCCATAAAGAGCAGGGTCCGCGTTGAGACAGCTGCCTGGAGGCAAATCACTTCAACCTCGGCACAGATAGAGACAGCAATCACTTCAGTAAAGAGCTGTCTCTGAAATAGTTGCGGGGCCTAAATATGTACAGCACCTACCAGCCTAGATACTAGAAACTAGAGACTGACCCTAGACAAAAATAATAAAAGTTGACTGTAAAAAGAGCCCACCAAGAACGATGAATCTACACCACACCGAGCCCGACATCACCGCAGGCATGTATTTAACAGCCGAAGGCTGAATTATAAATAACGTAGGTGCATAGCGAGCTAGACACCCCACCTCAAATAAAAAAAAAGTCAGATTACAAGTTAAAAGGGGTTTTTTTTGTTCATATAAGATATTGCGTCGGGGCAGACAAACGCACAACGATTCGGAAGTTGCCCGGCGGCGACCTCCTCTGACCACGTCAAGTCCTCACTCCAGGGTAGGTCCAACAACCATTCGGTCTTCAGCGTCGGCTGCCAACGTGGCTGGCGGGGAAGGCTTCAAAAGTTTTAACAACGGATTCAATTGATCAATTGATAAAAGAGCGAAAATTATGATAGATGATGCCTCACAAAATGGTGTGGGCAGCTTCGCCTACTTATACATCGTAAAACCAATAGCAGCCAAGCTTCCTAGCAACCAGCAACAACCCTGCAGGTGGGCAATCTCAACCAGGATATCCTCCCCAACACAATATAAGCACAGCCTCTATAGGTATAATAATCAATCAATCAATATTGGTTGTTATTTTGTAATCTTTCTTGGTTTTCTTTTCGTCCCAGTCATACCCAGAGAAAAAAAAAGATGGAAAAAAGCTATAAAAAGGAATAAATAGAATCGAAATCGTTAAAACCCAGAAAAAACACGCTAAAAACCAAAGAAACCCTCAACCAAATGTACATGACAAAAACAAATTAGGTTGGTTTAGCGCCCCTGGTGAGGCCCCTGGTGCGGAGGCTCCCAGATGGCCTGGCCAATGACGCCGTGCTCCTCGCCTTGGTAGTACTGCTGCCGCTGCTGCTGTGAAGCATATGGATCTTGCTGCCATGGCGTGGGCTGACCGCTGGGTCGCTGGGTATATGGGTGCTCTTGTGGTCGGTTGCTGTCATTGTAGCGATTGTTGCTTTCGTATGACTGCAGGTAGGGCTCGTGGACTTGTGTGCGTGGCGGCGAGTGATTGCGCGAGTCCGTTCCTACGGGACGAGAGTGCGGGTTGGTCTGCGCATTCTGCATAAGACCAGCACTCTCTTCGCCAGTCATGGCGACGCCGACATCGCTCTGGCGGGGAGGGCGAGCGGGAGCTTGACCGTACGGGTTCTCACTGTTGTATGGGTTGGAGCCGACAGGGTGCTCCTCCATCGTGGCGTTGGGACGGTAGGCGTCGTAGGAGGAGCCGTTGGGCTTGTGCTCATCGAGGTTGTCCATGTCATGAGCGTCCTGGCGGCGGTAGCTAATATCCTCCTTGCGGCGGCGGACACCGCAGAAGAGCCAGCGCACACCACGACCAAAGGCCTTGATGAAGTCCCAAATGTTCATGGCGTCCCAGATGGCAGCAAAGCCCATGAAACCGCCTTGGGAGCTCTCAAGCTCGATGGGAACAGCTCTGGTGTCGCCCTTTTGCAGATCGGGGCTCGGATAGTAGCGTGGCTTAGCGCCGTACTGGGTGTAGGGCTTGTAAGGGAAAGCCCAGAGATGAAGCAAGGCAAAGGCAGCCATTTCGACGCAGAGGAGCAGGGCGGGGATGCCGACCTTGATATCGGGATAAGCGAGGACCTTGTTGGGGTGGACAATGTGAAGCGTCGAGGTACCGACGGAAATGGCGGAAGCCTGCCAGAAGGACAGGAAGACGACGAGCTTGATGGCGACAATCTTGATCAGCAGCTTCTGCTCCTTGAGGGCATCCTTGAGCTGGATGTAGACCTGAATCAGGCAGAACATGGCAATGGTGACGGCGAGGGCGTTGAGGACAATGATCCAGATGTGGGCAAAGACGGGGCTGTTGGAGCTTTCGCAGTACTTTTCAAAGTACTGGGAGACGACAGCAGAAATGGTCATGGCGACACGGATAAAGCAGTAGTGGTAGACACCAATCCAGTTGATGTTGAACCAGGTCAGACCGCTCTTGGGCGTGCGCCAGGGACCGCGCTCGCCACCGCAGCACTTGGCAAACCAGTTGACAGGCATGACCCAAGGCTTGATGGGACGCATCTCGCGGAAGAACTCTTTCTGAGAGTGTAGATCGGGAGCGACATAGTGACAGAGGAGCGCAAAGAAGGACGCAATGGCAAACGCCTCGTAGCAATCCGAAATGACTTGAAAGTAAATGGCGTGTCGGTACCACTGGATCTGGAGGAAGGAAGAGATGGCGTAGACGGGGACCATGAAGAGGATGCGAATGATGCTGCAGAGGGTTAGCAACGACGGAAAGCAAGCCAAAGGGTAGATGGAGGTGAGCTCACTATCGCTGTTCACGGGGTTTAGTGTAGTGAAGAGCGTGCATCCAGGCGAGGTATAAGCTGAGGAGAACGGCAATGAGAGTGCATGCTGCGCCAATGATGCGGGCGAGCTCGTGAAAGGTGAGGTGACCGACGATTTCGATTTCGGAGCCGGGTTCGACTGCTGCGGTTAGCTAGAGCGAGGGACAGCGAGGGACGGGGGCGCCTACTCCTAAGATGCTCCAACGTGTTGTTACACGTCAGATTCATCTCGTTTAGGGTTTGCTAGACTGACAGCCAGCAAGTGCGTGCGACGGTTGTGTGAAGTTGACAGTGCCGTGGGAAGCAGGTACGGTTCGTGCGCAGCGAGGCCGTAGTGGTATTCGGCGGCGAGGCGCAGTCGGGCGCGGATTACTGAACCCGCGAACGTTCGCACGGCGGATGCTGAGGTCGACAGCAAAGTTTGGCGGCGCGTTGCAGGAACAGGCGCTATACTGATGCGGGAGGAGAAGACTGGTCGGGTATGGCAAGTAGACTTTGTCGCAGCGCGTTTCGGGCGTCGCAGCGACGGGTGGGTGAGTGGTTGTCGCGATGCAAGCTTCTGCGAGCCAGAGTGCAAAAAGATCAAGCGGCCAGGGTAATAAGCGTTGTCGCCGCGATTGAAGGTCGTCGGGTCGGGAGCCAAGAGATGCTGGCGGCGGCAAGGGCGACTTGGCAATCNGGGGGCTGGGCGGGAGCAAGCTTTGGGAATGCAGCTGGTCGGGGAACGGCAAGCGGCAAGCGGCAAACGGCAAACGGCAAATGGGTGAGGATTAGACAGATGATGGCGAGGACATTAAAGTAGAAAGCCGTTAAAACCCTATGATGCAAGATGCAATGCGAAATGGGAGGATGCGATGATTAGTAAAACGCAAGGAAAAAAAGTATTAAGAATGAGACAAGGAAAAAAGATGACGTGGTGAGACGGTGAGAGTTAGGCAAAGAAGATGAGGAGGAGGAGGAGGGAAGGGAAGAAGAAAAGTTGGCACGACAGGGAGGAAGCTGGGCTGCAAGCTCGTACTGAGCTTCGTAGTGGTAGTTTTCTTAGCTGCTGCGGATCTTGACGGGTACCTGGCCGGGACAACGGAAAACGCCCTCTGCTTGGCTGCCTCTTCAGGTACAGCGGGAGTAGCCCCAGTTCTTTTAGGTACCTCGGACCGCTAGCGAGTACCTTTGGCAGCCTTTTAGTGGCATTTTAGTGGCATTTTGGTGGCATTTTAGTGGCATTTTAGTGGCCCTTTGGTCGCTAAGCCTCTCCAGAATGCCCTGTAGAGGATTCCAGTCAGCCCTGCCCCCACCGGAGCAACCACTGAAAGCGCTCAAACAGAGGCAGATCGGACTCGACAAGGACTCCGTCAGGCTGAGGCTGCTTCAGCCACTCATCATTCGTCACTCTTTAATTCTACTACCTCTTGCCGAGCCGGCTTGGTCTGGTCTGCATCTCATTACTGAGCACCAGTACCTTGCAGTTGGATAGTGGTGGTGGTGGTGCTGGTGGGGGTCTCGTCTCGGAAAATACCCCAAACAGCATCAGATACGCATGATGACGCACAGCCACCTTGGACATTATGCTATGCGATTCGTCTCACAATCCACGAGACAAACAAGGACATTAGGCAAACAACTCTCCCAAACGCCATCACACCATTTCCAGTCTTCAATTCAAATTTAACCAATTTCCAATTCACAATTCACAATTCAACCGCCAAGACAGCCACCTCTCGGGCCGCCTGAAATCTCCGACGCCCTGCCAAGACCCCGTATATTCCAAGGTGGGCTGTGCAGCGGTAATAACGAGCGCCCACTGCAATATCCCGCCCCTCCCACCATCGCTTACCTAATGTCCCATTGTGGCGGTGATGCTAGATGCAGGGACCTGCGCCAACATGAGGTAGCTTTCCCAAAGTTCAATATTGTGGGTGTCTCTGAACAGTAAACCATGATGATAAGAACGTCGTCATCGATACCAACCACAGCGCCTGTTCAGCGCAAGGTTTCCAAGATGGCACATACCAAACGAGGAATGAGGCAACAACAAATGGAGTAACAAGACAGAACATACGCAATTCAGAACACGCAATATGGAAGGCGAGCTGGCCAACCTCATCCTCTGCAGGCCGCTTCAATATCCCGGAACAAACTGAAAGCTATTCGATTCCGAAGCCAGCTGCTCCCAACCTCCCGCCTCATCCACGCTCAACTCTGGCGATTGTAGAGCCGGGAATCCGTGCCCAGCTTCCGTGCCCAGCTTCCGTGCCCAGCTTCCATGCCCAGCTTCCATGCTGCCAGCTTGCGCCATACGTTGCTGGTCGTCTGGCATTTCAATTCGTCTCTGCGTGGTATCATCTGCCGCAACTGGCCGTCCTCGCATACCGCCAATATACTCCGGCTCATTACAAGGCGCGATGCTAACAGTGGCGGCGCCCGCCAGAGCAAAGACCCAGCGGTCGTTGGTAGTTGCCGTGTGCCAGTGGATGAGGGCTGTCGTCACAGCCAAGGCTGGAAAGATGCGGTGGCCACGCCAAGTCCAATACTCCCAACTTGTGCTGGAGCTGGTGGTAAACTCAACCGAAATCGAGACCACGAGGCATGGCTTTCACATCAGTTAGACCCGCCACCCCGTTCAACACAGGGCATCGTAACAACGTACTTAGTAGACCATTCGAAAGAGGGGCTACCAACTCTTCTCAGATAGATTTAGGAGTTCCATTGCATAAGAGCCCAAATTCTCTACACGACCAGTACAGGATGCAATTTCTGCGCATAGTTTGTGGCGCCCCGGAAGCTCCCCGTGGCTAAGAACCTACCAGGCGCCACTCGTTTCCTCACTATATAGAGGACATACGCTCCGCCCCGAGCTCGGGTGATGTTCGCCGTTCCTTCAACCCACCACATTCGGAGTTTCTAATCATTTTTAATTAAACACTATCATGGCCAAGTACCTTTTGGCCCTCCCACCGGAGATAGTCAGCATGATCCTGGAAGCGACATCACCGGTCGACCTGTTCCACTTGGTACTCGCATCTCGATATTACTATGATGTCTTTTCGACGGCACGTACAAGAATTCTCGTACAATCTTTGAGAAATGCCATTGCGCCACATCTATGGTCTGGGTTCTGCGCTACTCAGTTTCTTCTTACGAATTTCAATCCCATATTGGAACGGAACTATATTATCCTCAATAATGATGTGATAAAAGTACAAGCCTTTCTCGACCAATACTTTAGTTCATCAGAATTTGAGCTCTCAATCGCGGATATGGATATTGCCCATAGGCTTTATCGCACGGTGTCATGTTTCGTTGATCACGTGCCCCAACGAGCTCTTTCTGAAGTATCTCGCATCCTCAAGTCGGTATCGCGACCGCAACCGGGCATACCCTCAATTACTACCGGAGAAGATATCGCATCCGCGGGAACGGATATACCGTAAGGCCGGGGCGACAACGAGACTATCTCGAATGCAGAAAGAGGTCGATTATTTAGAGCCCTTTTACGATTTGAGATTTATACTAGTCTATTCCGGCCAGCGCGAACATACGACGAGATCACTAATTACAACGGGGACATTCAATTCCGACACTTTCTACAAAGGTTTCCAATCTGGGAAGTCGAAGAAATTACTTGTATTCATGAATACTTCACAGAGCTTATCACAAGTGCAATCAACGAGATGTGTCAAGAGTTTGAGGATCAAGTGCATTCCTATATCAAAAAAGCGGCTTATAACAGTGCGAAGCATGAAGATCTCTTCAGCCTTATTTCTGATTTCTTTTATTACTTCACAGCAAAGTTCCGCCGACGCAAAACTAGGACTGTCAGCTCCCTCGTCTCGTTGGGATTATTTTCCATGTTTAAACTCGCTCGGAGTCCTAATAAAAACGCCCGAATTTTATTCCTACGACAGAATTCCGAATGCGCGAGGATTTCTAGCCCCTTTCTGGCTAAAGCATTACAGACTAGCACGCTTGCTGACCCTGTTACGGGATCTCTTCATCTTGCTTCAACGCAGAAGGAGCTCAATGATGATGATGATCTCAAACAAGCAAATCCTGGCTACGTGTACTTGAAGCCGGGGCAAGGTTACTTGGCCGTCGAAGGAGGGGCGCGGCAGATTCTATATCGTCGCTTGGGCTATATTTTCTGGGATGCTATGCGAATTAAATCACAACCCTTTCAAAGCGCCTGTCAAATAATCGCGACATCAAATTCTCACTCCATCACAACTATAGGGCTAGCAGAACGCAGTAGCCCCCAAGAACGTCTAGGGCATGTGTGGTTGCCAGGGCCCTATCTTGGGGAGCTGATTCATGCTTTTGAGTCGGTTTATTAACTGGTAGGGGTAAGTTGGAAACTGAACGGACGACGGCCTCATTTCCGCTTTGAATGAGACATCGTGCGCGTCTCTACTCACATCTGTAAGTGTTACATGTCTGCCGTCAGTATTGACGGCAGTCACATGCGGTCCATCGCACTCATATAGCTTCGCTAGCTAGTACAGCGATGGCAGGAGAACCAACCCATTTATTACCATTATCTGCATATACAATAGTAGTGGTACTTGCATAACTGCGATCCTGCTGACCACAGACCTGGTCGAGAACAGAGGCACGTTAGGAATTACGTGCTGTCGGTCATTAATTACGATAACATCGTACTGGCGGACTTCAGGAGAAGTCAAATCCTAAGGTGTCACAATACAGAACTACCTGTGTTCGTCGGCTTGGCCCGGATAGACATGGACACGAGAGTCCAGTCCCCTGCCAGGCGTGTGGCGCAACGAAAAGGATGGATCAACAGGCCAGAGATGGTGGCGGCCTCGGGGAGGGAAACCAGAAACACACTACAGAATAAACGGTGGTGGTCGTCTTAGCCAGCTACTCCTCAGCACAGCCTTTTCACAGAGCTAGAATACAATAGCGTCCTCAGAACAAAATTCAATTCATATTTTTTACCATTTGAGTCATAGCTACTCCCGCCGTTTACCCGCGCTTGGTTGAATTACTTCACTTTGACAATCAGCGCACCATGCAGAAATGACAATGCGTCAACACCACTTTCTGGCCATCGCCATGCACTGCCATAGGGTAGGAATTGAGGCCACTGGGGTTTTGTATAGGATAAGCATAATATAGCAGCGAGCTGTCGACAAGCTAGCTAGGAGGAAGCATTGATGATTCCAACATCTTTACCAGACCCCAGCGTCATTACGAGACTAAAGTGCTCCTCAGTAGACACCTCACAGTGATTCGTCTCATTCCTGCCACAGCCATTCCTAGAAACAACTCTTAGTGCTTTACATTATTTCGCTTTATTCTCCCCACTCTATAGATTAAAACCATTATATTTTTACCTAAGATTAGTTAGGAGAGCCATAAAGTGTATATCTTTGGCGATCAAATATTTAACTATACGAGGTCGCTAGCTCGCTTCCTCGTTTCTAGAAATATACACTGGATCAGGTTCTTATCTGCCTACTACGGTACTCTGGGGATAGAGCTTTGTCGACGCTAGGAGAGGTCTAATAATATTATTAATTTACATTATGCATTATCAATAATTTAATAATTCTTTCTTTGACGCCAATGCCTCCGTGACCAGCGGCTAACGGCCAGGCTAGCTCGCCGGCGACGCGGTGGTGCTCGCCGGGGACAACGCGATGCCCGGAGCACCGTCCGTCGCCGCCGTCACCCCCCATCGTCGCAGGCGTCGTCGGCGCGCGCGCAGTTGCCGCAGGGCTACGCGCAATCGCAACTTTGCGCTGGTGGCACGCGGAGCAGCACAATGGCTTGAGGGCGTCGCCGGCGTCGCCGAGAGATGAATGAGGCTCTTTCGAATTCATTGCCTGTCGTAAGTCATGTATTATTACATGAGGACGCGCAAGAGTGGTTGCGCGTTGACAACGCCTGAATAAGTGCTGCCATGCATACCCAACTAAATCACTACATATGCGTCTACGGACAACGCCCAAAATTCTTACAAAAGCGCTAGTATCGTCCCGAGGAAGCTTTGGCTTGCGTGTTACTCAATTCCTCAATCCGGTTATGAATCTCGGGGCTTTGCAGCGCCTGCAGCGAGAGCTGAATTTGCCCCGACGCTATGCCTCATTCGCGCGACACCCCGACAAGATCGAGGCTGATAATATACAATTCAAATTAATGGTGCAAATTATTCGTAGTGGAGTTTTTTCTCTCTCTATCTGAAGCAGGCAGTAGATGTTTGACGGAAGCATTAGAGGGGGTCCTTCTCATCTTCAGCGTAAACTAACTCCAGTCACCATCCAGGATGGTCCGCTTGCCCCTCTCCTGAGCCTCCATAAGCCCCTCAATGGTCCAGGGCTGATACTCTATATTGGCGGGCTTGTTCGTGTTCTGGAACGGAGTGCCGTCCACCAGGTGCGCGAGCGCCTTGTCGTAGTTATCCCTGGCGTAGGCCTCTGGGTCATGGTCGAAGAGCCAGCTGCCCGGCATT
>JANAKD010000419.1:0-19701 GCA_027627215.1 Lecanicillium saksenae | reverse complement strand
TAGCTTTACACACGCAGAGGTAATACTGGCAATCAACCAGTCCTGGCATCGACTTTGCTAGTTTGTATTTCACTTTTCTGGTCTTCATGCTTCCCAAAGCCGTCCCCCAATGCCACCTCGACACTCGGCACCGGTACAGTCACGACTACTCCCTCGGTGGTCTCGCGGCCCTGAAGCCTGCCCAAGTCAGGCCTAGCCGCCCCAAGGTCCCCCTCCATCTCCCAAGTCCCCTCCCCTGGCGATTTTAGTCTGGCCGCTGAAATTGGAATTAATCTCCTCCTCCATATTAAGATTGAGCACTTCCCACCCCCCGCCCTTGTCCCTGGCCACGTCGCGGCCTTCTTTGGATTAAACCACTAGCCTTCGACCAGTAATAGAGCAAAAGAAAAAGGTGAGGGTTCATCACACGGCGCGACCCCATCCAATTCTCTCGCTCGTTTCCCTTTTCCCGTTGACTATTTTCCCAATCTTTAGCCTGGGTCCCCAATTCTCCTTTTTCCTCTGCTCCCCTCTTCTATCTCTCTTCCTCCTCTTTCTTCTCCTTCTAACCAACCAACCTTGTCCAAAACCGTTGGGAGCCGAAGCTTTCAAAAAGATTTTGCAAATCGCCAAACCATAAATCGACCTCTTCTTCTTTTTTTTTTTCGCAAACAGAAAGAAACTTGCAACACCCCTTTTCCGCCTTGCTCCAAATTTGATACCCACATAGCATCTCCAGCTGCCTGCACACCCGCGACGTCATAGCCTCACTCCCTTCCGAGACGCTGTTTTTTCCTTCCTTCGACGAACAAGCAAAAGATACTGGCCAAATACCAGTAAAACGACAAGATACTTTCCGAGATACACGTTCGCACACCGCACGCAATCCCTCCCATTGTTCCAGACATGGACTCTACCACCGCCGAACGTACCTATACCGACGAGGAGCTCGACCGCGAATGGCAGCCCACCAGCCGTCGTCCTCTCTCGTAAGTACCTTTTACTTTGCAGTCTTGTCTTGTTCGTCTTCCATCTCGTGTTGGTGAGGATCCCGCGGTGCGCTGCGTTGCATCAGCACCGCTGCACTCCTGTACCTTGTTTCCTTGCTTGGTGGTCAGCCCTTCTACAAACACCTCTCCCCCGTCTACTACAACCACCACCCGCCTGGTGCTTCTTGTTCCAGAAAAGAAATCTCGGGTCCTACATTCCTCCACGGTCACAACCAAAACCGTTCCCTGGTTGGCTGCCACCCTCCCCCCTCGTCGTGTATCAGATACCCGGCCCATCACCGGTTTCCTCCCCCAACCTTGCGTACCACGGTACCCAAAGCTTGCCCATGGCCGCCCCGAAACAGCATCCCTATCCTACCACCCACACCATGTGGAGAAGAACAGGTCGCTGCGCTCCCATTCTGTTTATTATATTCGCTTCTTTCCTGTCGTTGCTGCTCTGCTCCTCCCTTTCCCCTCCATCATCAATTCATCAACCCATCCATCCGTTCAAGACGCCTACCTGTCGACGAGCCAAGCGGCCAAGCATCATACCCAACACGCAAACACCACACCACCGACATCTACCGCCATGGACCAGCAACAGCAGCGCCTCCAGCCTCAGGAGTCGCAGTCCCAGAGACAGCAGCGCCGGCTAACCATCAATTCCGAGGACAGAACCGTCGCTCGCTCCTTTTCCGATGAGCTGATGGACATTTTCCGCATCGACAACTCCGTTGCCGACCTCGACCAGCAAGTCGACAGCAGGTGAGCATCGTCCCGCGGCCACAAGCTCCAGCAGCTTGCAGCTTCAAGCTTTGGGGGCCTGCCCAAACGACCGCGTCAAGCTAACAGCCCCTCTCCTCAGACGAGCCAAGCTCAACCGCAACACAATGGAGCTGGCTTCCCTCGAGGCCCGCCTCCGCGAGATGGAGGAGCGTCTTAAGAAGAGCCAGCGCGGCGGCCGTCCCGACCTCGGCCTCAACACCGCCCAGCAGGCCCCGAGCCACCCCCCGCCTCCTCCTCCATCCAAGGACGACATCAAGGCTCGCTCCCGTCCCGGCACCGCCCGTGCTCCCCAGCAAGCCCCCAGCGCTGGTAACATGCCCCCTACCCCGGGCGGCAGTGAAGGTGAATACCACATTGTCACCAAGGCCGACTACCAATGAAGGCCGACCGAAACATTCGAGAGAGGAGCAAGCTCGCTAACGCACTCTTTTCTTTTGCTTCTATAGACGGCGACCACCAGTAAATGATGCACAACGCTTGCAAAATATCGATCAATACCCATCGAACAAAGGGCCTTTCTCTTTGCGGCTTCTCCACGACTACCCGACTTGCCCCCTTTCACCCACGATGCATGGATGATGCCGACGTGGTATTCTTTCTTGTCCATTTTCAACTCGTTGGACTATCTATCTCGAAACGGGTAGCTGGCAGTTCCAACGCGCGCCCCTCCCCTTTTCTTCGACACAACTCTTTGCATTTATACGGCCTACGCTCTTCTTCGCTTCTTTCTTGGTGGCCGTATAACTACTATTCGTTTATTTAATACTAGCCCGTCGTCGACCACATTTTCGTCGCATTGGTCGCCAACTCCAATCTTTTTCTCTCTCTCTTTTACTCATACAAAGTCCCAAAGTCCTCGCCACGGCCAAGCAAGCACAGCAATTTTTCTCGATACCAGATACCAAACATACCATTATCGCCAGGCTTATGGGCAGAAATCAATCATCCTTTTTTTTNAGCAATCCTGACGACAAACAAGAGACAGAGTTATTCGTTCTTGATTTTTACAATGCAATATTTGCTGTAAAGAGAGTTTGATTTCAAACCACTTCACCAATCCGGTGCCAACCTTTTTTTTNCTTTAAAGGTCTGCAACTACCGCTGTAATAATAGCTTCTTCTTTTTTTCTTTTCACTTTTTCTGTTTTGAGAGGTCCTGTCCGCACTGGGCCCAGGAAAGTTGGAAATGAGAATGTCGTCTTGTGCACAAGACGAACAACATGTGGTGGATATTATGGAGGGGGGTTTTTGGCGTGTTTTATTTTCGCGTATCATTGTACAGCATGATTTCTCTCCAGGATACCAATCATTGACATTAAGCTGCATATTTCCGTGAAGTGCCTGCCTATGTGTTCATGTGTTGCTTAACTGGGGGGGAGAAGGAAGAAGCAGTCAGCCAAGTAAGCCATGCACAGCCATGTGGCAACTTTGCCAGCCAAGGCATATGCGTGGGTCACAAGCTAGAATCTGCCAACCAGGGAAAGGAAATAGAAAATTGTGCAAAATGAGGAAAATAAAGCAAAGAACGTAAACAAAAGAAACAAGTAAACAGTAAACAGAGAAAAAAAAAAGGAAAAAATAAAGTGTCCTCAGACCAATCCGGTCCGTCATCATTGGGACAAGTAAGGTACTCTTTCATCAAGAATCCAACACCAACCAAGAAGAAATACTTTTTTTACCTGCGCAGAATTTTTTTCGTAAATACAACCCCCTACAAGCCCTTGTCCCAATGGACATGGTTGAACACTCCAAATGGGGGGGCAGAGCTGTGTAGGGGAGAGGAATTCCATGGTTTATTTTCGGTGAAAGATGTACTCGTCGTTGCGTCCCCGGAGGCGGACGCCAGAAAAAGAAAAGAGCCTTGCGCTTCTTTTTTCTGTGAAAATCATTCATCATCTTGGGATGTATTTTCCTTGGTCAGCGTGTTGATGCTATACCCATTATCGAAAGTCTGAAATAAGCGCTTGGGAAAATTCAAGAAGAAAGAATTCAAAAGGACGAGGATAACAGAGCCGTCTTTATGTAACTCGCAGCAAGCGGGCGCGCTGGTGTTAACGTGGCGCATCACAATGACACACCAAGCAGTGGCAAAACTATATTTTGATTGCGCGGAATTATTTGACGAATATTCTACTCTCTGCCTCTTCCCATAGTGGTACTCTTAATTACACAGCAAAAAATGACACTTCAAAATAATGCAAGCAAGCACCCCATCCTCTCTACATCTCGTCCGTTAGCACCTTGTTGGCGAACCCGACTCGCTGCTTGTCCAGGTCAAACGCCACAAACAGCGCCTTGAGCATGATATCTCCCAGCACCACAATCTCCATGCCCTCGGAGCTCTGCATGCCACCCCAGCAGTACTCGCCGTTCTTGTCGGCAGGCCCGTAGTTGAGGTAGCGTCCCGGGATGGTCAGCACGTGCTCTGTGCCGGGCAGCTTGAATAAAAGATCGGGCAGCTCTTTGGCGTTGGCACAGGGAAATGTGTAGGCACCGTCAAGCTCCTTAGCAGGGCGCATTCCCGGAACGCTGTACCAGTATCGACTGGCCAAGGCGCTCGGCAGGAACATGAGAGTGGTGCCAGTGTCGATTGTGCCGGAGAATCGGTAGTACCACCATGTCTGGTCTGGTGTAGTCCACGACGTGAGGTCAAAATTAACGTCCCAATGAGGGCTACGACCAACCGAATCAAGCCAGGTGATGTTGTCCGAAGCTTTGGCCATGTCGATACGGCCAAATTCGAATTGACCGGTGGCATTTTTCTTGAGGTCGACTGTAAACACAGGAGAATCGAGGAGAGGCGTGAGCACGTCCATGAATGTAGGCACAGGAGGTTGAACATTGTTTCGTAGACGCTTGGCCAGACCCATAATGCCACTCATTTCGATGTCTGTTTCGAAGCGCGAGGCCATGGTCTGAGCTGACTGGACAGTGGCGTTGGCCACTTCGATATTGCCGAATCGAATCGTGTCTTGGTATACTATGCCAAACGCCGCAGTGCCGTCCACTAAAAGGTCAGCCAATAGTTAAAGAAAATAGTGGTTTGACGTACAGTACTGGACATCCCAGCGGGATTCATTGAGCAGTGTGGAGGTGTGCGAGTCCTTTGGGTGGTATTGAGGAGCCCATGGACCGTTTCGGTTGATGCGATAGTTGGTATCCGTAGATTGAACCCACCTGAACTAATTAGATTGCAGCTACAGACGGCTTGAAAAAGTACCTACACATCAGAGGAGCCAGTATCCAATGCCATCTTGACTGTTTGTGGTGGGTTGCCAATCTGGATGTCTGCCAAGTACAAATCATCGTTTCCCATGGGGTGCACGTCAACGAGTCCATCTAAGAATAGTTAGACGAAGCAAACAAACTATTCAGGCATGTAACTCACCATCATCTGCGAGAGAAAATGGAGATGGGCCAGACTTGGAGGTGTTGCCACCCCATTTCTGCCTCACGGCGGCCCATTCCTGGTGAAAGTTTCTCTCGCCCGTCTCACGACGCGCAACATCAAGCAAGAAGCTGGTCGAGGCTGCATCCTGAGCATCATCCCTGACGGGGAGCACAGAGGCCGAGGCAAACGTGGCCGCGAGCGGCAGCAGAGAGACGTTCCGCCACAGCATCGTAAACGGAGGATTGGGGATTGAGAGGTGGATGCCGAGAAGTTTCTTGAGAAAAACAAAGAAGATTGTATTAACGAAAGAAAACAAGGAAGAAAAAAAAGCGAGAGACTGGATATATGATGTATTTTCCACGATGGAATTGTGACAACCAAGGTAGCGAACGACAAAGTGACGGGGTAATGAGGAGGCGAGGAGAGAGAAGACGCAGCGGAGAGATGGTAATAAAGAAGTGAGCTGCAGGACTGTCGTATGGATCGGATTCAAACAGCTCAAACGCGCTATTGATAACTGTGCAGCCCTTTGAAGCAGACTGCAGAAAACGGGTAGGTACAAACGGAAATGTCACCTGCCAGCTGCCCGGCCGCCCTCCTCCGTCTGCCAGCTGCGAGCTCGTAAACACGGCCATCAACATCGCTGCCAACAATACGAAGCCCTCCTCTATTGTACGCAATTGCCTGCGAAACCACCTAAAGATTACCGATTATACGCAATTGATCCTACCACTGAGTGCTTTTGCTTTCGTCCTCCATTACCCCCCGATTTCCTACATCCTCGTCTCCGTCGTGCGTCTCGTATCAGTCGCTGAAATGAGCTTGCGTCCCTGGTACCACGCGCGCACGACGCAAACACGGCATCATGCAGCTTGGGCGTAAATGAACGGAGGGGCATCCTGTGCGTGTCTGTCGTGAGTGCTGTCCCGCGCATGCAGAAACCCGAGTGCCGCACAAAGAATCCCAACAGCGACACGTGGAGAGACGAAGAACAGTCAAATCCCGGCTTGATCTAAACGTGAATTCATCATTTTTTCTTTTCAACAACACTAATGCAGAATCAATCGCCTTCTATTCTATAAAAAGCCACTCCAAGTTGGTACATATATACAGTGTTGATTTGCTTGTCCCCTTTCTGGGGACGCATTAGTCGTAGTAAACCGTCTATAGTTCGTCATGCACATCCTCCTTCTTGGCCTCCTCCTTGGCCTCCTTGGCCTCCTCAGTATCCCCCTTGGCATCGCTACCCTTCTTGTCATCCTCGGACTGGCGCTTGCGAATTTCCTCCAAAATCTTGTCAAGCTCCTCCTGGTCAATACCATCGCCGAAGATCTCGGCGTCAAGGTCGCCAATGTCGACCTTCTTGCCCTTGCCCTTACCCTTGCCCTTGGACTTGGTAGACTTCTTGGTCTTGGGCTTCTTGGTACTGGCGTTGAACGACCGGATGCCTCGCATGGCAACCTCCATGCTCACCTTGCTCAGCTTGTCTTCTTTGGCAAGGACGTCGCTGCTCAGCAGCACGGGGTCCTCGGTGGCACCAAGCTTTTCCTGCTTGGCCTCCATCTCCTTCAGCCACTCCTTGGTCTCGGTGGTAATCTTCTCAACCTCGGCGAGATCCTCACGCTTGTACAGAGGCGCGATGGCCTCGGCTGGCTTCTCCTCTTCGACCTCTTCCTTGGCCTCGGTGGCGTCATCATCTTCCAGACCGTCAAAGTCTCCGGTGGACGACTCAGTAGCGGCAGATGATGTAGTGGTGGAGCTGGAGGCCGCAGATGAGCTGGCAAGGTACTCCTCGTGGTCCTCAATCTGCTTGCGAGTGGTCTCGAGGAAGGTGTCAGTCTGGGACAGGACATCCTTGAGCTTCTTGATAGCCGCAGGTCGGGCGGTAGATTCCTTTACACGCTTCTGAATAGGGTCAACGAGCTCCTGTAGTACCTTGAGCTTCGCCTTGAAGTCCTCCTTGGTAGCAGTAGTGCCGTCTTCGTAGAGCCAGTCACTGGCCTCACTGGCCTTCTCCGAAAGAACAGTGCGCTCCTTCTCGGTGGACATGGCGACAAAGTCGTCGTTCTCGAGAAAATCACGGATCTTGTAGGTGAAAGCCTCAAGCTTGTTGAGAGCCTCTTCGCGCTGGATTCTAGCCTTATCAGAAGCAGCAAAGGCCTTGAGGCGATCTCTGGAAGTAGTGAGCTCCTCCTTGGTGAACTGGGGGATTCCGGACTTTTGAATAACAATCTCGACAGGGATCTTGACAAGCTCCTTCTTCTTGACATCCTCCTTGGGCTCTTCGGCAGCATCAGTCGACTTGGAATCCTTGCCAGCAGTCGAGGCGGAGGCAGAATCAGTAGATGAAGAGGTAGCCTCGGAGGTCTTGGGAGTCTTCTTCGACTTCTTCGACTTTGTTGACTTGGACTTCTTGCCCGACTTGGACAAGGTGGCGTCCTCCTTAGCACCCTCGCCGTCCTCAGAGGCATCCTTTTTGCCGAATCCAAAGAGGTTCTTGACACCATCTATCAGTGTCTCCTTAACTTCGGCCTCGCATTCAACAGCGGCTGAAGCAACGGCAACCTCTCCGTTCTCGGTGGCCAGTTTAAAAGCAAGCTTGAAGACAATCTCCGAGTCGACACAAGAGGGGTATTTGTCCTTGAGAGCGGCGGCAGTGGCAGTCAGATTCTTAGTCGCAAAAGTAGCAACCTCCTTGTCGTCGTCACCAATCTGCTGGTAGAAGGAGCCGGCGAAGTCCTTGAACTCGTTAAAGGTAAGCTCCTTGGGGCCACCAAAAGGAGAGATGGCAGACCAGAGACGCTGACGCTGCTCCTTGCCCTTGGAGTTCGTGTACTTGATACCAGCGTTGTACATGGATCCTTCGGAGATGCGAATCTCCTTGACACGGAAGCTGGGAGACAGATCAGCACCACGGAAGGCAGCGCCAAATACTGCAGCCTCGTCAGAGTTGACATTGGAGCGAAGCTTGTCGGCAGATCCGGCAATCTTCTCAAGAGCCTTCTGCACAAACGGAGTGCGAGAAGCACCACCGTGAAGAATGATGGAGTCAAGGTCGACAATTTCGAGCCCGGCCATCTTGAGGGCATCGTTCACAACAGCGGCAACTCGGTCAGGGTAATCCTGGGCCATGGTCTCGAAGTCGGCACGGCTCAGCTTGTATTTGAAGTCGGCGTCCTCGTAGAGGCCCTCGAAGCTGGCACCAGTGTTCTGGTTGGCGCTCAGGACATGGCGAACGCGCTCAGCCTCCTTGATGATCTTGGCCATAGCACGTCCGTGGGCGCGAACACCCTCAGAAGTAGCAGAGACCTTCTGGGCAGCCTTGGACTCGATGAACTGCGAAACCATGCTATCGGCAATCAGGTAGTTGAGAGAATCACCACCAAGGGTGCGATCCCAGCCGGAGCCAAGAGACACAACCTCCTGGATTGTCTTGTTGTACTTGCCAACGTCCTTGACGGTGCGGCTCTGGAACTTGAGGATGGTGGCAGTGGCGGAACCAGCACCCATGTCAAAGACCAGGTGATGCTCTGGCTTGGCGCCCTCGTTGATGTTGGGGAACGTACGGCTAGTGGCGTAATTCAGACCGACAGCGAGACCATCGCTGAGAATGCTGAGGACGTTGAGGTTGGCCATCTCAGCAGCGAGCTGTAGGGCACGACGCTCCTCGGTGGTGTAAAATGGCGGGACGGTCATGACAATGGATCGGACAGTCGAGCCCGCGCCAGCGAGAGCCTCGGCGTTCTTCTGGATGCTCTGGAGCTCCATGGCGAGTAGCTCCTCGACCATCCATGACTCCTCTTCGGCGGTCAGGGTCTTGGTCTTGAAGGACGAGGTGCCGCGGGCGGCATGCTTGTGCAGCTGCAGGGCCGGGTGTCGCGCAGCATAGTCGGCGACGATGGCATCGCCAACAGGCAGGCCAAGAAGGGTCTTGAGGTTCGGGTAGACTTCGCCGGGGAATCGAGCGGAGAGGGCAATGGCGTCGGCGCCGTAGGCGCGTTCGGGGAATTGACCGGGCTTGACGCCGCCGGGGGCGGGCTTAAAGGCCACGGCGGAGGTTTCTTTGCGTCGGGAGTCCTTGGTAAGGACGATGTCGAGGGGCACACCAGGTTTGACAAGGGCGGCCTTGATGTATTCGGTGCCCAGATCGACGCCGAGGACGGCAGAGACGGCCATGACATTGGCAGAGAAAAAGAAGACAGCTCCTAGGAGCGTCATGAGCGACGACAGGCGTAAGCGCGCCATTGTGCTGAATGTGTTGCGAGGCGTTGCCGTGTGGTGTGTAAAAGCGGTGGCCCTATGGCGGGACAAGCTGTAGGTCGGCGTCTCGTTGCAGCTATGGGTATCAGAGGGAAGCAAGCACTGAGAGAAGAATTAAACAAAGAAGAAAGTAGAATGGGACTGGAGAACGCGGACGATTCAACAGTCGCTAAAGGTCAGACGACTCAATGGCTCCCTGGCGAGGGTGGGCAGGTCGTCCTCTTTTTGTCGTGATGATGCAGTAAAGGTTGATGTGGCCAGAGAAGCATGTCGACAGCACAGCTTGTGGGCTCCACGCCAATCGGTTTGAGCCAAGTGTCGCGCAAGTACCGAAAAGGACAAGTTGCAGAGTTTCTTAGTGCAAACGGTACTAGCGAGCGACTTGGGTACCTGGTACCTGGTACCTGCTGCGGTGGACAGGTGTGGCGCTAGTAGGTGGCGCTCAAGCTCGATCCTCAGTGGCTGAGAGGCAGTTTTTAGCATGCTGGCGCTGTAAGGCTGTCCCATGGCACTGCCGAAAAGCTAGTCTGTTGATCGAGGAGATATAGATGACCTTTCAACATTATTCATGATATATACGCACTCTCCCAAGACAAAAGGAAGTGAAAATAGAAACGAGGTTGAGTTGTCATGTCCGAGTCCATGTATAGTGTCTCAGAAACACAATCTAGACAATGTTCAGATTTCTATCCATCTTGCAGAGTATAATACGTGTGGCTGTAATTATGCTGGTAATTCGCTTGCATTAAATCTTTTTCATATTTAATTAGTTTAATATTTCATATACATTTAATTTGCTGTATAATATTTGCGAAAAATCCGTGGTGCTTTTTCGCTCACCTCTTGGCTATATACTGATTCTAGCGGAGCGCCACGGCCGCGCTGTCCAAGAAGCCGGTTACATACAACCCAACACGAAAAAANTAGTCTTCATTAGACGAAAATTCGCCTAGATGATATACTGCAGATACCAGCATGCTACTACCCCTTCCCACCCTAAGGGGTGCCGCAGCCCCAGGCGTTGGCGTCGTCAACGTCGAATAAGTAGTAGTTCATGTCGCCGTCGCTAACCATATGGCTGTAGCGAATGCTCAAGCAGCCATGTTAATATCCATCCATTGACAGGGGGTTTCATAAAACGTGGTACTTAATTTCTAACAGGTTGTATTCCCCACCGTGAATCGGGTGCTGAACCACGGAATGGGAGAAATTATCATGTTAGACTCTCTCAAGCTTACCCTAGAGCCAAGCCGCAGAGCGCCGATCAGGCCCGCATTCACGTCTATTTTCAGTGAAATTGAATGAGAACATGCAAATGCCTGAATTTGTACACTTGGTAAGTGACTTTTCGTATAGCATACATGCTGACATGTTTGAACGGTGCAGAAAAGCGCCGTCGAAGAGGCTGCGGTGTACTGCAAGGCTCTGGCCCCATGACCAAGCCTCTTGCCGGGTACGCAGGAAAAAAGAGATAGTTCGCCGAAATCTTTGCTAGGGGTTCAGCGATCCAGCTCGGACGTTGACCGATCACAGCCTCGTCTTATCGCCGAAACATACAAAACTGACCTCCGCGAACACGGCTCAATTACACACCGAATACTTGAGTTTACAATGTCTTGGATTTTAAAAAAGATATGGTATAATGCCGCTAAATTCAATCAACATCAGCCAGGTACTCAAAAACCTCGCCCTCCAATCCATAACGCCTGTCGTATTGCGACTGTACCCGTAAAAACTCCTCCCCGTTGATGACCTCGATGAGAAAATATTGGACGCGATGATCCCTGCATATAAATGCACCCTCTAGACATTCACAATCTTGCGATCCGTTAAATGGCCCATCGGGATCCATGGCTGTGTCCGAATATGTACGTCGGGTTGGGCAGCCGTGCCGTTGGGCCGGTAGCGTTCTCTCTCGTGCGCGCAGCATGAAATGTGTAAACGCCTCGTATCGCCCCACGAGGAAGTCGCTGTCCAGCGCACCCTCTTGGTAGGGGTACCGCTTCATGAGCTCCTGGGCCTTGAACCGCGCGCGCGGGGTGAATGCGACGCGCAGGATTTCATGCAGCAGGGTGGACGGCGTAAGGCAAAAGGCAAAAGACTGCGCTCGCGTGCGCAGCGCGGGTAGGAGCTCATCGCGCGACTCGAGATTTTGGCTCTTGAAGTTCATTTTCGTCTCCTGACGTCGCTCCAGAAGGACTTGCTGGATGTCGTCTAGCAGCTGCTCGAATTGGAATTCAGCTTTGATCCAGCCAGTTCGGGTGGTATTTGACCACGTGCTAAAGTATGCGTCGAAGTAGCGAATGTAGAGCCGGAGCTCTGCGATGCATTTGAGATCTGCTTTCGAAATACCCTTGTGCAGTTCGCGATACTCGAACTCTGCGAGACGGACCTTGTAGTCTTCGAGCTTCCCTGTGAGGAGGCTGATGCGACCCAGTGGCGTACAGTGGTCAGCATAATTGAGGGGTTTTAACCCGTCAAACATGATGACCAAGAATGCAAGGTATGCTTCCGTTACCGAGGAGAAGGATTCGTATGAAGGAACAGAGACGACGAATTCACGCTCGAAGCGATCAGCGATTTCGTCAAAGTCGCCACTCTGGCCATCCATGAACGCAAGCACCGCCAGAAGCTCAGGATATGGCAGGATGCCTCGCGAGGAGCTTTTTGTATCCGTATCCTCGCCAAAGCGGAATTGACCGATAAGATCAGTGATGTTTTTCAAGTGCGAGATGGCTTGCTTGGTGTCGCCTAGGATATTGCAGAGGCCCACGTAGATGACGTTTGTGAAAAGCACAATCTGCTTATCGGCGTACGTCAGTGGCTCTGCTTTTTTCAGTCGGTCCGCCATGCAGGCAATTGATCTATTGAACTGATCAAGGGCAAAGACATAATGCCGCTGTGAGATGGCCAGAGAGGCATCCTCGGGACGGTCTTCGTCGATTGGAGCCTTGACACGCTGCTGGACCGCCGCCAGGGCTAGGCACGCGTGCCACAGCGATGGGTACGCCTGCGCCGCCCTCGGCACACTCGTGGCCCAAAAGTCGCGGTTAAAGGTCCCGAGAGAGTGCACAGTCTCGTTGCGAAATACGGAAAACATCTCCAGCTCATAGCCGCTCGTCTCGAGCCTAGAGGGGAAGGGGGACGTTACGGGCTCCCGGATAAGCCCTCCCGCCATGGGAAGCACGCTCGCAACCGGTGGTCGCGCCGCGGGAACAAGGCTATAGTGGCAGTCAACCTTGAGATTCATACAGCGGCGGCACTCGGGCTTTCTTTCGTCGCACTTGACCCGACGTTGTCTGGGTTGCGAGAGTCCGGTTAGCGAAATCGGTCCATCTCACATCAACGCCCGCCTTGGGGCACAGATGCGTTTACAGAGTCTCTGTCAAACGTACCGGCACGTGTGACAGCCAGTTCTGACTTTCGGTGCCCATTTCTTTTGTCTTTCGACGCCGG
This sequence comes from Lecanicillium saksenae, assembly GCA_027627215.1. Classification (NCBI taxonomy): domain Eukaryota; kingdom Fungi; phylum Ascomycota; class Sordariomycetes; order Hypocreales; family Cordycipitaceae; genus Corniculantispora; species Corniculantispora saksenae. Next base: position 6,838 of record JANAKD010000419.1, on the reverse strand, counting down.
CAGCGCACCGGGATCTGCCCGATGGTGATGGCGACATGGCTGGTGGGTGATGGATGTGTATCGCTGGCAAATGTGCCTGTCTAGCTTGGGCCTGCTTCGCGACACTGAGCACTGAGAAGAAGCCGTTTTCGCATAGCGCCGAGGTTCTCTTTATATTTCCCTCAAGGTTGAGGCCCTGCTCGTCTAGAAGAATGAGCTCACAACGGTTTTTATGAAAGCGCAGTTTCGTATCTGCTGGAAGCCTCTCGTCCACGCCCACTTGCTGGCCACTGGCCCCTCTCTCTCTCCCTTGGCCTGCCATTTTCGGACCCCAGCGCTCGGGATGGGCGCGCTCCAATTGGCTAGCCACTTCGTCTACGGCAGCCTTATTTGCGCACACCATGCAGACAGACCATGATTGCCGGCAAGGCTGCACTGCCGTTGGCTGCCGGCTGTTTTCTGCCCCTCCCTGTATTATTAGTCGATTCAAATCTCGTCTCGCGTGGGGCATCAGTCCGTGCTCTACCAAACACGCCCTAGTTGCGGCCTCGCCTTGCGAAGACCGGTAGTGGTGGAAGTGGCGATTTGAATGCCGGGCGGCCCCGTCGCAAAGCCTTCCGTAGCAGCCTCGGCCATGTGTGATGAACGAGATCGGGAGAGCGCCGCCTCACCTTGGGCAGCCAGCTGCGAATGCATTGATCCGCCTGATAATATTACGCTATTGACGTGGCGTAGGGTCCTTCATCAGCTGTGACATCTCCCCACCCGAGCAGGGTCCCGGCCTCAATTGCGCGGGCCATTGTCGTATTGGATTGGCTAGCTGAGCAGCCGCTTCCATTACCAAGGTGATCTATTTTTGCGCTCTGGTTAAGTCCGATTTTGTAAGCCTTCATAGCAACAAGGTACCACACATCGTATTCCGTCTCTCACTTACACGCCGCGGACCTGTGACCTGTCCATGTCCTAGCCCACCTCCTACAGCCCACAGTGCCATTTCAGCTTGCAAAATTTCTTCCACACTGGGGCATGAAAACGAGGCTCTCACGTGGCTTGGCTCGAAAAGCTCTGGTTGACGTTGGCACCGACGTACGTTGTAAGCGAAAGGCGTATACGACCACTGCGACGAGTGTGCTCGGGCTACAATGCTCCTGTAGATTCTGGAAGGGACCCCGATGTCGATCTGCTAATAGGGCCAGTGCCAGACATGATCAGAAAAGACAGACCCCTTGTTAATGTTAGGGCGTCAATCCCGCATGTTTCTCGCCTGCCTGCTACATCGAGCTAGAAGATTCCAGGAAACGACCCAATTGCAAGCGGAGCCCGACCGAGCAAATGGGATCATTACCTTGCACCGGACTTGGGCATCGGCCTACATAGGCACTGCACTGGGCATTGATCTACATATATCGATGGATCTACGGTCTGCAAGCTGTTGCCACATATGCTGCGCCTTCTTGTTGTGGCTGTACTGCTATGTCGCTTGGCTTCAGTCCTTCCAGAGTCAAATCAGGTGGTAGGCTCTTGTGTAAACTGCATCACTTGGTCACATGTGGAAAATGCCACGTAAATTATCTTTCATGATTTCGTGCTAGCGTTGTTTTACATCAGCCCAGCTGGCCCATCTATACACGCGTCGCCACCGGCCAGCCCTGCATAAGGTTCCTAGAAACTCCATTAGCCATCCTGGTGCCTCCTGCTGGCCCGCCCAATCCTCCAATTCCAGTGCCAAAAAGATCGGTGAAGACCGCAAACGCCGCCATGCCGTTGTGTACATGTCCCTCAGTGCATGAGTGGACGATAAAATGTATGGCCTGGTATGCTACTCAGGCCGCAGATCAACTCGGTCAAGTTACTGCTCCTCTCGGCGAGGGGGACGGGGAGCGCCACCCGCGGCATTGCCACCACGGTTGTTTCCTCTGCCCCGTCCTCGGCCATCGCCACGACCACCCCGACCACGGTATTCTCCACGGCCACGGCCGCGGAAGTTGCTACTGCCTTCGCGTTCATGCTTGACCCGATTACGCTGCACCTGATGAAATCCATCGTTTGCTTGTGTGGGAGCCTATAATTGTTAGATGCATGTCTTCTCAATAATCCTTCAGCCTACTTACGTCCGTTCCTTCAGGCTGATCATCAGCCCAGGATTGAGCACCAGCGGCAGCACTCACTGCGGGATGAGCGGGATGAGCGGGATGAGCAGCGGCAGCGGCACCCGAATCCTGAGGAGCCTTGACATCAACCCACTCTTGGGAAATGGAAAGGTCATTACCGTTGACCGTTCCGCTCTGGGTGGTCTCGCTGATAGTTAGAGACTCAGCTCCAGCCTCAATGGCTGCAACATTGGCTTCCACAACAGCGGCGGGCGCCTCAGTTTCAACAGGTTGCTCGGCCTCAGCATACACCGGAGCAGTGTAACCCTGGGTGAGCGTTCTGACATCAGCATCTGTTACCTTGTTAGTCGCCAAGCCGCACAATTTGTCATATCGACTTACAAGTTGATTGCAGCTTTTCTCCGGGGACGCTGATGACTGGTTCATCCGCCCCATCCATCAGCTTCATCATTGCTGCCACGGCAGAGCTGTCGCCAGAGTAGATTGCAAGAAGTACGCCCTCAATAGCCTGGCTCTCATCTGTCTCGGGGTCCTTGGCCTCCTCGCGACGGTACGCAGCAAGACGAAGGAACTGCGATAGCAACAACAGCTTGTCCTGGAAGCCCTGAGCAAAGGTCTCCTTGGCCGCCGCATTTGCCTCATCCCTAGCTGTTTGGATGGTTTTCTCAAGCTCGGCCTTTTCGGCAGCAGCTTGGGTAGCATACTGATCATGTACCCTCTGGTATTGGGCAAGCTGCTCTTCGAGAGTGGCAAGCTGATTCTGGAGGGCGGGTTTCTTGAGGATTTGAGCCTTCTGATCGGCATTGAGGATCTTGGCGGCAACTAGCTCATCAAGATTCTTGCCTTTGTGCTCGGCGAGGAGGGCATCGGTCTTCGTCGTGTTGAGCTAGGAGTCGTGGTTAGAACGAAGAGCAGGGCAACTGTGACAGCGTTTGCATTCTCACAATCTTCTTGTTCACATTGCGGATGTTCCTACACAACGTGTTAGTTTCGCGCCTGTGCAACACAACAGTTTAGCTCAGGTGTGACACGCACTTCTGAAGTTCCTTGATGTAGGGGCTCTCGAAGCCATCGTCGGCCTTGTCCGCAGAGGCGGCGACAGATGTAGTGCTAGGAGCAGGGGAATCGGTTCGCTCGATGGCCTTGGCGGCCTTCTTCTTGGCCGACTTGGAAACGGGCTGGGAGGCAGTAGAAGCAGCCATGGCGATCGGTCGAGCCGTCTGGTAGGCGATGTTGTGTGGGCGTTTGCTTGAGGGATGCCGTCGATCGTACTCGAGGGCGGCAATGTAGCGGGGGACTGAAAAGGAAAACAATGACAATGCTCCGATGCGGTTGCGGATGAAGGGTGTAAATGCGATAATAGAAGGACAATGCAGAGGTAACGGAAGAGGTGCGTATTTGAGGGGGAGAAGAGAAGATGTGGAGGAGCGAAACGGATGGCGCATTAGCGGGTGGTTGTGCGTCCGTCAGTGTGGGTGACTGAAGGGTACACTGCTTGGTGAATTCAAACCAAGAGCTCTACTTATACTACGATTAAAACACGAGAAAATCACTGAAATTTTAATTATTGTTTGTACTCCTTTAATTTCTATTTATTTATCGTGTTGTGCGCTGTTGCTCAGCTTGAAAAGCCAATAATTGAAGATTTGTTTGTCTACCCCTTGGCCGTTTGCTCGACGACAGCCGCCCGCACGGTTGGCTGTGGGGACTGGTTTCTAGAACCACACAGAATCACGTCAATTTAGGCACCAGTTGGGCGCGAACGTGAGTATTTGGTCTTTGCAGTAATCTTGAATAGCATTCAACGTGCAGTCTCCCCAATTTCTGGTGATTAGGTCTATACGAAGATTAATGAACCGTCGCTGGCGAAGCGCTGACGCCTGGAGCAGGTGAGGAGGTGAGGTGGGCCTGGTCTCGTGCCTCCATCGGAGTACATGCGCTGCAAGGGCGATTCCACATTATGCCAGATCTGATCCTCCAACATGGCGCGAATGGTTGAATTGCTCTGGCTTTTCATTGAAATATACCGGTGCATAATTAGCCAATCCGCGTATCACTTGGATTGCGGTTGCTCTGCGGTTGAAACGCGGGAACCTGGCGAGTCAGCATGGGATGTGCCATGGCGCTATCCCAAGCGTACGGATTGCTTTTCATCCTGATTCGAACATGCCGCAAGAATGTTCAGCCCTTGAATTTGGCAAGGATATCCTGCCAAAGAAATCAGAATTAATTTCAAATATGTTCGTTCGCGTGCTTACTCGTGTAGCCTTTTTCACGCTACTAGTCGTTAGACCTCTTTCGCCTGACTGCTTGGATTGGATGGCCGCTTCTTTTATCAGACTAAAAACTGTCAGCAGATAGTGCGAAGTGAACTATGTGTCGGAAATTGTACCTTTCCATGAATAGCACGTAATTGAGGTAGATCTGTCACAAAGTCAGTGAGGTAAACAAAGGGCATCGGCCAAACGACGAACCGACACGTCGGCATCCTTCTTAAGTGTGTGATTTGAATGCGCCTTGACAATCTTCTTGAGAGTGGACTTGGGATATGCCTTGGTGCCCATTTTGACAGAACACTGACTTTTTGTCTGGTACCGAGTGGAATAGAAGCTCTCATGAGATTCGCCAGGTCTGGCTGTGTCGCGTCAAGCTCACTGCTTGTGTGGGGCCAGCCTGGGGAGGAGACGGTACGAATTATGCATACGCACTGTACATCGCACGGTACCCCACCACCAGTTCCTGAGCTCCCTCTTTTGCCAGCTTGCTTTCAAGCACGGCAGAACGAAAGCCCTGTTTTGTTGCCCAACACCCTTCATAATGGCGTCGCTATTACAGAGACGCATGGTATGTATCCGTCGCATGCATACTAAAGGTTATTGCTTCTGATATGCGACGAGCAGCTCTCCAAGGAGGACGAGAACGCGGGACAAGAAGTTGAGGTCCGCCGTGAGGATCAAGACAAGATCAACAGATTCAGCAGACTGCACCAAAGAGAGCTGTTGCTGGAGGATGAATTGAAGGCCAAAAATGTTTGTAATTCTCTCCGTGGTGTTGCGCTGGCTTTGCTGACGATGATGCGGAACAGAAAGAAAAGGAAGAGCTAGACGACCTCTCCACCGAGCTCGAGCTTGCGGACGAAGACGAGAAAATCCAGTACGGAACACCTTCCAGCAGCAGTTGTATGGGCTACCGGACTTGCGTTAACATTCACCGCAGATATAAGATTGGCGATGCATTCTTCCACCTTCCCCTCGAGCAAGCCCAAGATATGTTGAGCACGGCGACGTCTCGAATTGAAGAAGATACCGAAGCCCTAGAGGAAAAGATTGGCGCCATCAAGGAGCAAATGACGGAACTAAAAGTCGATCTCTATGCCCGATTTGGCAAGCAAATCAACCTTGAAGTATAAAAAGCGAATAATACATCACACACTACATCGCAAAATACATCCCTGTAGGGATGCTGGGTTCCAAGTTGCCTGGTGAAATGTGGTTGTCAGGGCTGGTCATTTGAGCAAGTATGGTTGAGGTTTGTTCACATCACTCGTCCTCCGCGGGCCGCAAATCGGAGTCAGGCGGTAGTGGTTAGCCGAGGATGGAAAGCTGTAATTGCCAACAATGATGTGTCTGGAAATGAGACACGCAGCCGGTGGAATGTTTGGTAGCATTAACAGGGGTATAGCGCTGCAGGAAACCATCCTGCTATGCGGGTACGGCCTCGACGTCTTGAGACCTTTCCAGGGCCCGCGGACAGTTATGGCGTTCGGAGCGGCTTAGGCAGCGCCGTCCAAGTTTTTACTGGATGTGAACCCAAAGAACACCCAGTTTTATTAAACCCGGGCCAAAGGCCGTCCGATGTACGGCCCCACGTCCTGAACTAGAGAGTAATTAATTCGGTCCTTTCGCTCCCGACTTACCATTTCAAAGCTTGGACGGCGTTTTTCCATTCTGCTCTTCGTTTTTCGCAAAGCTGAAGGTTTTGAACTTGCGGATCGAAGTGGCGAAAATCCCGATTGCTTCGCTGCGGAAAGAAGATAACGGCGCCCAGCAGCATCTAACTTAGGGTTCTTCTCCGCGGCCGTCAGTCGGATGGCGGAGCCGAGCTGGTAAACCTTAACTCACACCAGCGCGCCCGCTAAGATGAGCGTCAGTGAAGCGAATGTAGTAAGCGAGGCAAAGCAGCCCTCAAGCCGGCATCGTAAGTCATCATCTATCAACCAAGACCCAGCGAGCTGCTTTTGCGAACAAGTTTACTCACTCGTGGTCTTCATTCCTTTCTTTTAGACAATGTTTATCCTAGCGCAGCAAACAGTGAGACGGACCGAGAAGCCGAGCAGGGGCGTCTAGATTCCCCGCGCCCCGACGACGATGATATCACGGATGATGACCTCGCCGCGCTGGATCAGATTCGTTCCCGGACACGCAGTCGTCCGGGCTACGAAACAATAGAATGGAAAGTGGACGACCCTGAGAATCCCAAAAACTGGCCCAAGGTTCGTCTTCCCCATCTCGTTCCCTCATCACCCAATCGTCCTCGGAAGACTATCAAGACTAACATGTCAAACACAATCATCACCACAGACCAAAAAGAGTATCGTCGTTGCTCTCACGTCGACACTGGTGCTCAATTCCACCATTGGCTCCGCACTGCCCAGCCAGGCCATTCCCTTCATCGCCGACTCCTTTGGCGTGACGTCCGACACGGAGCGGGTGCTGCCCATCTCCGTCTTCCTCATCGGCTACGTCTTT
>JANAKD010000418.1:0-19711 GCA_027627215.1 Lecanicillium saksenae | reverse complement strand
TTAAGCTTATAAGATATAATCTTTATAATATTAGGAAATAATATTATTAATTTATTTAGTAAAATAATAATAGTTCTTTTATATATACTTTTAAGGATCTTTCTTTTAATATTATTAGGCTTAGTAATTTCTATTACTTTAGGCTTCCTCTTAGTAATAGCCTATTTTACTTTAATAGGTATTAGGTTACTATTATTATTACTTAAGTACTAGTACTTCTATATATTTATATTAATTACTAATATAAGGGTTCTTATTAAGTTTATTAATATAAGAATATAATTTAATATTAGATTAAATATAATTTTATAAATTAGTCTTATAATTATATAAGAATTTAACCTTAAGAGCCTTAAGGTAGGTTTTATATCTTTAAATATAGTATATATATTAGGTATATACTTAAAAAATATCTCTAGTGCCTTTTACTCTTCCTTAATTAAAAGTATAATATCTTCTAGCCTTATCTTAGCCTTAGTAGTAATTTTTATATATTTACTCCTAGGGAACTATTTAATCTATTTTATAATAAAATACTTAACTCCTTTATCTATTATCTAAACTATTAATATACCTTTTAGAGGTATAAGGACTTTATAATCTCTAAACTAAGTACCTATAATATTAGAATTATATTAATATAATCTAATTATAATATCTCCTTTAAGAAGTCTATATATATTTAAATAATATTTAACTCCTTTATAATATTAGTACCTATTATCTCCTACTTATTATATAGTATTAATATATAAGTTAATAGTCTTATTATTTTCTATTTTCTTAATAAGCTAGATAATCCCACCTATATTTATAGTTATTAGCTTTTATAGTATTATATCTAGTAGTAGCTACTCTTATTTAACTAGTACCTAATTATAGATCTTAAGATTAGTAGTTATTTTATATATATTATTAATTATAAGGTTCCTTATATATATTTCTATATTATTTAATTTATTTTAGACTATTAGATTAATTAAACCTTAACTTCTTATCTTAGATATACTATTATAATTAACCTTTAGTTAAAGGTATATAATTAGCCTCTTATATAGGTCCTTATAGAATAATAACTATAACTTCTATTCCCTTAGATTATACCTATTAGATATTATAATCTTAATATCTTTAAGTACCTTAAGGAATAATAGTAAAGTATAAATAAGATTACTCTATTTTAAGCTAATAAGTTTATTATATAGGTACTTATAATTAACTACCTATTTATAGATATTAATATAAATTATATTAAGGTCTATTATAAAATATATATAAACTTAAGTTTCTAGAGATTTAGCTTATTCTTAATTACTTAATATATAATATCTTTTAAGTATTATCTTTACCTTATTTTAGTTATAACCTTTAATAAGTTACTTAATTATATATTTTTCTAAGGGGGTAATCTTCTTCTTTATTATAATTAGCTTATTTTCTAGGCTAATATAATAGTTATTAAGGAATTCTTTTAATTTATATAGGAAGATAGTAATATCCCTACTATTAAATTTAAATTTAAATTAATTAAGTAGAACCTATAGTCTATAGTTTTTAATTATAGCTAATAGGCTTTTTACTAGCCTTTTTAGGTTATTTAATCCTTAGATAAGCTGCCTTAATAGCTTTCCTACCTATTTTAGAAGGTTATCTCTAGGTTTATCTTTTATGATTTTATTAAATAATAAGTCTAGAACTATAGGTGGCCTTAGTTCTTATATTTAGAAGAAGTTTAATTTATCTAAGGTTATTAGTAGATATAGTATATCTACTAAGGACTTTCTAGTGCTTTTTATATTTAGAGATAGGCCACAGCTCTTTCCAGGTACTATTACTAAGGGTTTTAATTAATTAATAAATAAAAAGAGGTAATAGTAAGGGTATAGGTAATCTTTTATATATCTACTATTAGTCTTTTACCTACTATACTAAGTATATACCCCTCTTATAGCTACTTTCTCCCCTTTTTATATTATAATTATCCTTAACCACTTTTCTAGGTAATTTCTATTATTAAAATTAATAGGAAGTATCTAATCACCTACTAGTTTACTTATTCTAAGTATTTTAGTTTTCTCCTAATAGTATAATTTCTAAATAGTATTAATAGGTAAGTTACTATCCCCTACTTATAATTTCTATAGTATACTTAATATACTTTAGGAAATTAACTAGCTCTTAATTTAGTATTTTAATAAGTACTTTTCCTAACTCTTCCCTACTTAATTAAATAGATATTATATAATTTCTTAATATCCTAAGATATTTAATTAAGTTATCTTATTATCTAGGCTTAGTTAATATATACCTTCTTATAACTATTAAAGACCTCTAAGTTTTTATTATAGTAGCTAAGAGGTGCCTTTAATAGAATTAAGATATCTCCCTACTATAACCTCTATTTATATTAGGGTAGATAAAATATATATACTTTAGAAGTTACTTATAGAATAACTTCCTCTAACTAAGCTATTTCCTTACTATAAGGTAGGTTCTATAGCTATTTAGCCTTAATACTAACTACTATTATAGCTTATAGGTTTTTAAGTTCTTTATTAAATTTATATAGGGGACTATTTAATTAAATACTTCCTAATTAGTATACTAATTTTTAAGGCTTTAGAAGGTAATTATAATAATCTATTATTTAGTATAGTAGGAGTGATAAGGTTAATAGTGGTAGTAATAGCCACTTAGGCTTGCCTACTAGTAGTTACTCTCTTAGGAAAGGCTTTAAAAATTTAAATAAAGGATTTAATTAATTAATTAATAAAAGAGTAAATAATAAATAGATAGATAATACTTCTTATATATATATAAGCAAGCTAGTTACTTATATAAAGAAGAATTTATAATAACTAATTATCTTAGTAACCTAGTAATAACCCTATAAGTATATAATTCTTTATTAGGTATTTTACCTAATATACTAATAATTAAAGTATATATAATAAATAAATAGGTATATATAATATAATTATATTATTTACCTTATAATATAGCTTAAAATCTACTAAGTAGTGGCTTTTATACTTATTTAGTATTAATAACCTATATTTACTAATTCTTTTTATCTTTATATATATTAGGGCCCTGCTATGCCAGAGGCCGCGAAGGGTCATGTGAGGTGTATGCACGATATAGCGGCGAGCTGCCGACGAGATAGCAGGGAGGAGGCAGCGATAATTCCATCACCATTGCAGAACCCTAGGATCATTACGTGACTAAAGTCCTCCGTATATAGGCACCTCACAATATATTAATTAAAATACTAAAGCTATTCTAAGCTCTTTTTATTTATAATCTAACTATTTTTAGTAATAGAAATAGCCTAGTTATAAAATAAAAGGTTATTTTTATAATATAAAAAGAGGTAGGTTTTACTAGTAATAATAATAAATAGAAAAATAATAATACCAGCTATACTAATATATTCTATTATTATTACCTAGGTATAATTTCCTTATTATATTTTTTAACCCTTTTAATATCTTTTTATACCTATAATAACTAATTTAGTTNACCGTAGTTCACAGGTGAGTAGGCCACACGGGTGAGCGGGCCACTTGATTTTACACCTTAAAGTCGATTTTTTAAATAATTATAAAACCTTAGTTTTAAGGTTAAAATAATAGATATTTTATATACAGCTTTATAACTCTAATATAAATACTATAATAAATCCTATATATTACCTACTTTTCCTATCTACCTATATAGGAGAATTCTGGAATTTTCTAGGATTTAATATAGTAGATATCTTATAATAAAAAGTATATATACTAAAAGATAGTATTTTAAAGATAAGTTAAAGTTACTATAATTTTTTAAAAAATCGCCTTTAAGGTGTAAAAGTGGGGTGCGCGACTCGCTTGTTTGCGCGACTCGCTTATCAGACACGTTACCTATTAATATTTTTATATATAAGAGCTTATATATATACTTATCTATACCACTTATAATACTAGTATTAAAACCCAGCCCTTTTAGTATAGTATCTAAGCTAAGAGGGATAAATTCTTATTTATTAGTAGGTAATAAAGGTATATATTCTATAGCCTAGTCTTCTTTATATCTATAATTATATATACTTAGATTAATATATAAACTAGGTAGTAGTATATATTAAAATATTACTTTATCCCCTCTATCTACTATATAGTATAAGAAAATATTAATAAAATTAACTAGTCCCTATAGTCCTCTTTACTAGTAGGTAGTAATATCTACTTTAGGTAAATTTTCTAAATATATCTTTTACTCTAATAAGGCTTTATTATAGAAAAAGTATAATAAAAGATTAGTAAGGGTTATAATATCTTATTTTAAAGTTAGATGTCTTATTATAATATTAGTAAATAGTATAGCCTTATCCTTAATTTTAAGTCACTACGCGCTATATATACTAGTTACTATTCTAGTTATTATAAGAGATAGGTAAACCTACTACTTATTTTAGAATTCTACTAGTAGTAATAATAGTATATTAGTACCCCTATATAAGGCTACTAGCTACTCCTAGAAGTTATACTAATATATATTAGCTTTCTATTTATCTTATAATTTCTTTTTAAATAGGCCTTTTATAATCTTATTTAATAAGTATTTTCTAGTAAATTTTTTAATAACTAAATATATATATTTTTCTTTATTATACTTAGTTATATAGTAGTATTATATAATTATTATACTCTAGTACCTTTTAGTAGTTATTTTAAAATATATACTAGGTTATAGGTTATAGTAATTATCTTCTAATTTCTTAGAATAATCGCCTACCTTCTCTATACTTTATAGTATTATTTCTAGATTTATATATTATTATTATAGTATATTATAATAGGCTTAGGCCCTCTTATACTATAAATTATACTATAACTTAGATAAGATATTTATAGAGCCTAACTCTATAGGAACTCTATTAGTAATAGCTATAGTGCGTTTATAGGTGTTATTAGGTTTTTTACTTTTAGTAGGTGGCTTTTTAAGGCCAGGGGGTTTATCCCTACTACTAGACCTATTAGTAGTATCTACTGCCTTGATGGCTAAGGCTTATACTAGTAGTGTGGGGAGGCCGCCGGGTCCTATAGTTAGAAGAACACTATAGAGTATTAGTACTACATAGGGGATTACAGCAACACACGCCGCCACCTCTACTTAATTATCATTTATACTATATAGAAGATCCTAGACTCTCTATAAGGTATATAAGTAAAGGTATACTATATAGGATAGGAGTGATTAGCATACCTTAAATATACTATAATACTAAATAAGGCTATCTTTAGAAATATAGGACAGAGGAGGCAATAATATAATACTAATATTTAATAGGCCAGTTATTTCTATAGCAATTAGGTAGTATAAAAGGGAGAAAAATATATAGGCTATAGACTCCTATAATATGCGATTTTTATAATAGGTTAAATAGCTAGAAGTGGCTATTTAAAGCTTATTATAATTTATAAGAGCTAGTAGTAGAGTAGATATAGTGGTCCTATACTATTATATAAAGACCCACTTGCTTAGGTATATACCTTAAGCTTAATAGTATATTTAAATAGTATTATATTATAATTACTATAAGGTATAATATTAGTATTCTTTATATACTATATAAAATACAGCTTAACTAATTATAACTAGTTATATATTATCTATAGATTTAGTAGGTAGCTTACCTAATAGATAGTATATAAAAGAGAGAATATTAATACCTACTATACCTCACAGTATAGTATCTAGTAAATAAGATAGTACTTAAGCTATAAAGGACTTTAAGCTAAATTGACTTTTAATATATATTTTAATTTATAGAAATTTAAAAATCTAACTATCTATATTCTTAAATAAATATCCTGGCTTTTTAGAGCCAATATTACTTTATATCAATTAAGGAGAGGTTATATAGGCTTATTACCTATCTACTTAAGATCCTCTTATAGTAGTTAACTGGTAAGGGGGGGGGGTTGTACTAGGTGTCTCAGGGGGCTATTATTAACAACAGGGTCACTTCATCTCTATATCTATTATAGTTACCTATTATATAACTAGGAAATACTTTTTCTATTTATCTTTATTAGCTTACTATAATAAAGAGTATATTTCTAGGGCTACCACACTAGATCACTAGCTATTAATGGCTAGGCTTGGTCACTAGATTTAAACTTATAAGTCTGGCCTTTTCATCGCAGTAAAATATACACATCTATATAGTAGTCGCGGTGAGTCAGGAAGCCATTCTTTACAAAAGTACGCCACCTCTTCTTGAAGTTTTCGTTGCTTCTGTCTCGTTTCTTCGGTTGACCTTGGGTATATGACATGGTCGATCTTGCTCTCTGCTGCAGGATGGTGTTTTGACTTCTTTATATAGACGGTGGACGGCGTATGGTGCCACGATCAGTGAAACGGTTTTGCGTGCAAAACCATGCCTCTGCAGGCAGTTACACAGGCTGGGTATCGCCTGGAAGTCTTTGGAGAACCAGTTGCCAGCGCCTGTCGAGAGCGCCATAAACAGACAGGCCAGCCTCGGGCTAAATTGAGAGCAGCCTCATTATTCACCAAGGTATGATACTTGTTCCTGGTATAGCTGGTGTTCCGAGTGTTGCGAGCTTGCGCCCGCCCACACCCAGCAGCGCCCTTGGCCTCCCTCCTGTAGAAGCCACTAAACTGGAAGAAGGCTGCGCACTCGGCATAGGCAGCCGACTCTATGCCAGCAGAACCATGCAGCAAACGAAAGGTGAGACTGACCAAGGGAGACCCTACCTATCAATCGAATGCAGTCCACCTGCCATTAGCTGCTTGTGTTATGTTTGGTACAGACGCACTGCACAGCGCCTCGGCACAGTAAAACGGNCCCCCCCAGCCCAGCGGCGACAACCGAATATCCTGTTCGCTGTAAGTATCTGGTTTAAGCCGACAGGATGTCTTGTTCTTGGCATATTGAATCTGGCGAAGATTCGCCCAGTACAAGAAATATCCTAGCAGCTATTCCGCTGGTTGGAGTTGGAAGCCCATGGAACCGCGCAGAACCCGCAAGTTGTGACAAGCCTCCTGTGCTTGGCCCCCCCCCCCCCCCCCCTCAAAAAGTTGTCGACTGTTTTAATGCTCCCTTGCGTGCGAACTAGTTGAATTCCAGGCAGGTAGCCTTCCCACCACCAAGATTGCCTTGCTCCAGTGCCTCGCCTTATACAGGTGGACACTAAGACAACCCATTCCAGAGTGCGAGAAGAACAGGAGCTGGGAATACAGGGGCATCGCTACACGGAAAATTGAGCCTCTTTCTCTTCCCTCTCCAGTACCTCGGCTCTGGTCGCTCCATCGTCTGCGAATTGCTTCGCAATCTCGACGACGGACTGGTGGAGAGGCTTATCCTGGCCCAACCCAGCGTTGGATGATTGACGGTTGCGGTCCATGTAATGCTGGAGGTCTCGCATAAGGAGATTGACTTGATGCAGTTCTGCGAAGCGAGATCATTTTAGGACGAATACCTTAGTGGGTAACTAGAGAAGATGCGACTTTGAGGTGCGGCGCTCACGAAACCGGACAGACGCAGCTTACTCTGATGCAGTATTGCAGTATGCTCATTGGCCTTGCGAAATGCAGCGATAAAGTTGTAGGCTTTATTTGAGTATTTTAGCGCCATTTCAAAGAGCTGAGCTGCACTGGCCACAGCACCGAGGGCGGTAAGAGGCTCTATGATTTTGACTTGACGACCGAGACTGGCGGCATTGAGCGAAGCGAGGAGATAGAAGAGGCAAAGCGCAGCGGAAATATACAGCAACACCTGTACGAGGATTTTGTATCTCGAGTTCGCCGCGTTCTGCGTGAGGATGACGAGCAAAATGATTTATAGACTGGTTCAGATCCACGGCAGAAGAAAGGCGGACGAGGGGGAGCCTGAGCACCGCCACAGGCGAGACACTGAGCCAGGCTGATTGCCGCAGGCGCTCAGCCCTCAATAGAAGGCCGGACAAGGGGCCGCCCACTTGAATGGTTCGCACAATTGAGGTGTGGGGGTGCTCAACGCCGCTAGAATCGAGATACACAAAGTCGAGGTATTGTAGGCGGTGAATTCATTGTACATTATGATCCCATCCAGCCACGAATATGGTGGCGGCTTACATTCCCGATTTTACGGAGATGTTGAGGGTCCAACCGGCCTCCACACCAGCCGGCTCTATCCACCACCCGGATCCCAATCCGACAGCCTTACAGATAGCGACACTGCAGGATATCATTATTCAACAGAATGGCAAGGATTATTGCAGGGTATGCATTCGTGATAGTTCCCAAGATATCTGCGCGCAGTACCCTCATCTGTCGGCGTAGCTGCCATAAGAGGACTGCAGGCTAGGCAGATCTTTGCCGTTTTACAGTAAGGTAGCTGCGGAGACTTCTCGTTTTAGGCATATACCTCGATCAGCCTTGTATCTGTAGAATAAATCCAACTACCCCTTCCTGGTACTAGTTGGAACGCGGGCGACATGAAAATGTACCCCTCTTACCCCATAATGAGTGTAACTATGCCATGGCAGTGTGTCATTAAATAAGTGCTTTTGCCCCCTCTCTCTCAGTCTTTGTTTCTGCACCTTCAGATTCTGTTTTTCGCCGCTACGTTCACAAAAGCTCGTCTGCAGTTATAAAAGCTTGCGCAATGGCGCCAAAATCCAAGCTTCAGGACGTGGTCACGGCCAGTCGCGCAGCGGAGGACGGCGTTGCGTCAGACACAACGCCGAGGAATTCCTCCATCTCAGAAAAGGCTGGGACCAGAAGGGACCAGCAGGATATGATGCGCATGGGCAAGTCGCAACAGTTCCAGGTTTGTCCAGTCCTTGCTTCTCTCCGCAAATGATGATGCTAAATCGGTGTTTGCACACAGCGCAACTTTGGTTTCGTCTCCATGCTTGGATTTACCTGTGTCCTTATGAGCACCTGGGAGGGACAGCTGACGTGAGTTTCCGCCATCTTCCCGGCTTCGGCTGCGCAATGCTGACTTGTCTCCTCCCGCGGCAGCACGAGCACTTTTGGCGCCGTCAACGGCGGCACCGGCGGCCTCATCTACTGCTACCTCGGCACCTTTGCTGGCTTCCTCGCCGTCATCGCCTCCATGGCCGAGATGGCCTCGATGGCACCCACCGCCGGCGGCGACAGCACCAGCTACACTGCCACCTACTGGTTCTACGGTTGAAATGTCTCCTTTTGATCGGACAGATCAAGGTCGAGAGCAGTCTCTTGGCAGGGGTGAGCAATGTGGGATCCCTCTCAGCAAGGAGTTGAGAGCCAGAGGGCTGGCTTCTGATTGTCCATTGGCCAACGCAGTTTGCCCGCTCGGAAGCGGCTCCAAATCGGTTTCTAGTTCAAGTGCAGTTGCTTTGTCAATACGAGACGCCAGGTCAATCCGTGTAAGGAGAAATCGAAAATCTCAGTTACAGATTTAATTTACACGACCTATCTCACACTAACGCCTTCGACGATTATAAATATGATTTCGCCTCTAATTTTGTCTTCTCTTTTCTCCGATAGAACTTCATTACCTTTGTCTCGTACTTGCAGCGTCTTCATTTCGTATTCCAGGCATTGCTGCACGACTTCTCTCCGGCATCAATGTTTACAATCTCACTTCTACCTTCAAATGTTGTTCAGCCATTTCTATAGTTTACCAAGACGTTTCGCCGGGTTGCGTAATGGCAACCTCGATACCGATGTCTTTGGCGGTACCTTGGACCTCGATACGTGATTGGAATATTGCAAGTCGGGTGGTAGATTAATGAGCTGCCAACCCAAAATGTCGTTCTGTCATCCGTTCACCCGTTCCTTGTCAGTGCGCGGAAGAATTCCAACTCACCTGTGTGGTTCCGAAATTCCATTTGCGTAATACCAGTGACGCAGAGAAGTCAGATAGGAGGGTGATCATCTCGATGCACTGTGGGACCGGCGAAACGCTGCACATCACATGGCGGACAGAGTAAGCTACTGAGGTTTGAGTTTAACCTGCGTTCCAGGCTGCTCATGGGCAGAGTTATAGCGGCGCTAGGCGCCGAGTTGTTGGTGGTAGATAAAAGGCAGTGTCATCTTCAAATCATGCATGCCCATCAGAGTATCAGAACACACTATCAACCCGACAGGATGAAAAACACTCTTACCCATATTGCATGCGCCGTCGCCATGCTCTTCACTCTTGCCAATGCTGGGCCGCTCGCCTACGCTACATGCCAATCGGCCTGTTCAACAACATTGGCCGCTGGACCTGCAGGCGCCGCTCTTTATGCAGCTTGCCAAGCAGCTTGTGCTCCGCTGCTGGTTTGTCCATGTCCATAATCACGTCGGGCATGCGTGATATATCAGTCAGAAAAGTTCTTTGCCGAAGAGTAGGTAGGTTTCTAGCAAGTTCGATAGTCCTAGTTAGAGAAATGCCGGTGTAAGCCGAACTACCCTGCGCTCCGGCGGATAATGGTTTGACTTGGACAAAGGTCACCTGCCTAATCGTTAGATACGAGATTAAGGAAGACAAAAAAAGAAATCTAGATAGCAACCGCGTGAATAGAGCTGAATGCGCCGCGTGTATTAGTGAGGTTTCTCTGACACTCGGTGCCAACATGATCAAGCTGAGCCCTCTACGCAAAGCTATAAGTTCGTCATCAGTGCGTCACATCTCAATAGTGGGAAGGAAGGGAAGGACTCATTCGCGGCGTTTGGTAGGCCCACAGGGACCAGTCTGCTGTGGCCTTAAATCTGCACTAGCGTCCACAATCTGGCGGGATGTTCAGCGCCACTACGCCATTAAACAGGTGTCAGGCGGGGTGGACTCGAAAATACAGGTGTGTGGCTAGCGCCGGCAAAAAAAGTTAATTAACGTTAGTATGTGTTTTTCGCCCCCCCGCGGGAGGCACCCCCTAAGGGTGTACCTAGGTGTCGGGCACACCACAGAATAGCTTTTTCCTCAATCAACTCAATCGTCCTAACAAGTTAAGTGGCAAGGTAATGAAGTACCACCGTTGCGTCTTTGTTTCCTGTGACACAGGTAGTCTAATGTACACATCATTTAATATATTGAAGATGTTTATTCTGCGTTAAAATACCCCCCCCTCTATTGGTCTACCGAGCTGGACACAACCATCTTCCAGCTTGAGGCTGATTACAACGACAGCAATCACAGAGTTATTGTCATACCAGCAACGTACAGTTGTTTGGCAGCGCCGTCCGCTAGCAAACCTCACCCACTCAAGCCACTGAGAACGCTCCTGCGATGTGCACCGATTGATCCTCACGACGCCCGCTGTAGCAACGCCATATACTAGGAAAGCTGAAGCTGTCTGCCCCGGGGCCCGCGCCAGCATGGTTTGCACCGATGACCGTCTGTTGAGCACAAGTCGAAGCTCATCATTTCTTTCTATCTCCGACACGATAACGTTTTTTGCACAGTAAGAGGTGCGACTTGAGTAGTGGTCCCGCCTAAGGCCGAAATGCGCGGCGCTTTAGTCCCCCTCACGAGCGTGAAGTCGAGTTTGTGTCGAAATTGATCTACGTTCTTATTGAGCAAAGATCTGAAAAAAAGGGTCACATCTGGCTCGACAAAAACATCGCCGACACGTAGGACCGCCTCGTCGAGGAGATGTTGAGCAGGGTAGCCGAGACTGCTGTGCGTACTGGGGCCTTCTCCTGGTACGTAGATCGCATGCCAGACGGGGTTTTGGGCATCAATGTATAATTGGGGTCTCACAGATGAAAACAAACTTTCATCACCTCGAGGCAGCCGAGAATAGGCAGGTGGTGGGACATCATCCCGCAAAATATCCATTGTCCTGCTGCGACTGATTGGGTGGCAAAATCTGCACGGGCATGCTACCTTTAGTATGCGGGTAACCTGAGCTCTTGATAGAAAAAAGGCTATCCGCCTGCTTTACATCGAAGAACAGTCGTTAGTCATATTACCAGCCAACCGAAAAGGGTGTCGGGGCGAACACGAGCTGACAATGGTGGTGGGGAGCAGCCAAAGCAGCTTGTACCTCCCAAGCATCCTCTTGTCTGTTCTTAACAGTGCTTCATAGCCATCATACTGGTACTGTCAAAGGCGGGTCAAGTATCCCTCTTTTCTTAATTAAGGAAAATATTCAGAGCCTCTTCTGGCGGGTGGTACGGCGCCACTGGAGCCTGAAACACACGGGTTGGCTTACAGTCAATTGCTCACTAACGGAAGATAGGTGAGCAGCTGTCTCTACGGTAATCATGGCTAAACATTATTGGCATTTCTAGCTTCGGTTTGCTGACTGACCTACGAAGGTAAGAAGTAGCGTGCTAAGTCTCTAGCTGGTATGAGATTCCACCTGTGAATCCTCAAGGGCTTTAGCAATGCCTTCATGCCCATTCTTTCGTGCCATCGTGGCAGCTGTGTCTCCATTCACGTCCGCGGTGCCCGGATCCGCCTTGGCCTGTAGTAGGATAGCCACAGTCTTCTCATAGCCGAAATAAGACGGCCAGGATAGCGGTGATCTGCGAGAAACTGACAGCGAGTTGACGTCCACGCCCGACTGTTGCGCCAGAGTCTCAACGACGGCATCGTGTCCCTTACTTGCTGCAATCCATAAAGGTGTTCGTCCGTGCAGATCTTTCAAATCTGGCCGCGCACCTTCCTGTAAAAGCCGCTCGATACCAATTGCGTCTCCAATCTTTGCCGCATTATAAAATTTCGCGATGCGGCGGTGGTCGTCAGTAACAGAGATAGGGTCACCATGTTGAGATATTATGTCCAAAACACCATCTTGGCCACAGGTTGCCGCTGTGAGCAACACCATATCCGTAGCAAAAGCTGCAGTGTCTTCTCTGGAGTGTTTGAAGAGAATTTGCAGTATTTGTCGGCCATACTTCTCATTCCCCGCCACAGTCATCAATAACTCCTCTGTGATCTTAATGTCACTTCCTCGCTGCTCGAGAAGAAGCCCTATTACTTCCTTGCCACTCCCCCAATTTCCCGCCGCAGCTTTCACCACCTTTTCTGTGATTGTGATCTCACTTCCTCGCTGCTCGAGAAGAAGCCCCATCACTTCCTTGCCATTCCACGTATTTCCCGCCGCAGCCTTCACTACCTCCTCTGTGAKTGATTATGATCTCACTTCCTCGCTGCTTGAGAAGGAGTGACATCACTTCCTTGCCGTTTTCCCAATTTCCCGCCGCAGCCTTCATTACCTCCTCTGTGATTGTGGTCTTGCTTCCTCGCTGCTTGAGAAGGAGTGCCATCACTTCCTTGCCATTCCACGTATTTCCCGCCGCAGCCTTCACTACCTCCTCTGTGATCGTGATCTCGCTTCCTCGCTGGTCGAGAAGAAGACCCATCACTTCCCTTCCATTCCACGTGTTTCCCGCCGCCAGCACTGTYGAATTTCTAGTCATCACAGATCCGAGAGCCAATAACATACCTATAACAGTYMTATRTCCCYCTCTAATAGCMCAGTYAAGCGGCGTGTCATCTRAGCCATCCTTAACATCGATTAATCTACCTGCTTCGCCATATTGATYGTGTGAGTGAGATATATACTCTACTATAGCAGGAATACCCCATCGCGCGGCTACATGCCAAATAGAGAATTGAAGTGGAAGTGTGYTGCGAACTCTGTCAATACGAGTACGATATGCTGTGAGCCAGGACTCCCGMYACGGCGAAGTAGTGTTGAAAAATTCCGCTTGTGTAGCCACGACGGCGAATCTAGACTGCGCCATGCGCGCATGATTGGCCCACTCAMGAGYTGCATAGTCYGAAAAGTGGTSAWATGTTTGCTGCGTATTATCAAACTCTTCGATAARGTGATCGACACAGCGRTAWGCAAGGTCSGCATGTGCTTGGAGCTCGCTGAAACGAGCCTTCTCGCCAGCCTTCWGCAGATAATCTTTCACAGACTGATGCAACAAGAGAACCGTTTCATCCTGAATGACAACCATCAGACGACAGGACTCTATGTACTCACACATAAACTGGATACGGGTCTCTGTGTCATCTTCATCTTGACGTAATCGGCAGGCCTCAGAGAGCTCTAACAGGGTTAAAGGCCGTTGAGACACAGCAACGAAACTCAGGACGAGTCGAATCGTGCCCTTTTCCTTCTCCTTCKCAAGGGCTGCGCTGAAAAGCTTCTCGTAAAGAGCATSAAGGCCACTAGGCATTGCCTCTAAGCATGAGATCGCGTCCTTGGAGGGCGTATCTTCGAGCTCGGCGCAGGCTATGCCGACCCAGAGAAATGTTCCCTCAGCCTTGTSTCTRAGGATTTCAGTAACGCGTCGTTTAATCTTTTCTGTGTATTTGAGCYGTGACACTCTTTCCTTGATACATYGATCAATGTCCTGCTTGATGGCAGGAAAGGAAGCTAGGTCTTTATKTGTGAAAATTTCCAAGTGTTTGCGGATCTCTGGATACGGGCGACTGGTGACCAGGATTCGGACATTTGGCGGAGCGTTGGGGCTATSAAATGTGTCTCGCAACTGCCGGAGCAGCGTCTTTTGCGATTCATCATCGCATTCGTCCAAGGCATCAATAACACAATATTTTCGACCGGTGTTCATGTCTGCCGCCGCCGATATGAAGATCGTCCAGAGAGCGTCGAAAGATTCGAACAACTTTKCCTTTCGCTCATTATACTTTGGTAAGACGTAGCSAAGSAGCTCTGGGTGCTGCTGCAKGAGTTGAAGAAGAAGACCTCTGACGACAGACGTAGCTGTCCTTCGTGTAACGAAAGCTGAGTCGCAGAAAAAATACGCCAGCGTATTCCCGTCCGTGGCAGAGAACCCTGTTGACAACTCGTCGGTAAGGAATATCGCCATCGTCGACTTCCCCGTTCCCGGGTTGCCATGGAGCCAKAGAACTTGGGTTGCGTGARTCTCGGAGTTCTGGTTGYGACYCGGCCCAAGCCAGGCAGTCAGATCCTCCGTGCCAAGTATCCACTCGCAGGTGCCAGCAGCGCGGTCCCCTTTCTTGCGTTTCAGAGCCGTCTTGTCCTCAAGCGGGTCGGTCACAAATAGATCATGAAGACATGCTTCAGCTTTCGGGTTGTATTGAAGTGCGACTTTGGTGCACTGTTAGCAAGGCTCATAGAATATAGGCATTGGTCGGGCGACGGCTGCGCTTACCATGATTGTCAGTAATGATTTCCCTTCCTGTCCGACTCGGTCAGCATGCGACTAGACTACGTGGCAAGAATACGCACTCTCAAACCGGCGCCGAACAACGTCGCTCGCTCGGCGGCACATCTCGGAGATCGCATCGGACACCCTTTCGAATGCAGGGTCGTTTGGGCCGTAATACTTATTGATCTTCAGGTGATCCTTGTCGAGTGCATACCTGTCGAGGCCTGGGATGCAAGCCGACGTCTCGTCGACGACCTGGGGAGGTTAGTACCAGGTGCCAGGTGTCAGCGTCCTTCAAGCGTTCACACACCATTCCTTTGGCCACTCCAGTAATTCCGAGGCGCCGCCCATAGTCCGTCTCGTGGAGCTCGCTGAAACAGGCGACCGCTGTCGACAGTTTGTTGCGCAGCGCGCAGAACCGATGCAGTCTGTCTCGTAGCGCCGGCTCGTCAAACCCTAGCTCCCTCGTAATGCCGCGGTGTGAGCCTGCTGGTCCCAGTAGCTGCGCGAGAGCATCGGCGAGAGGCTGCCACTTCGAGCCTCGAAAAGGCGTGCCCAGGAACACAAGACCAGCAATGGCCTTTTGTAGTGACTCGTATCTGCTGTCGTCATTCGCATACAGGAAGGCCTACAAATCGGAGATTAGCCAGAGCGTTAGAAACGGCAGGAGCACCAGCAAACCTGTAAGATAACATTTCCGCCTAGACTGTGGCCGATCAAGAGGAGCGGTCGGCTCAGGTGGCTGGCGCGGAATGAGTGAAGGCTGTGGACGAGCTCCTCTCCGCAGAGCTGAAGGCGCGTCTTTGGCGCGTCTATGTGCCAGGTCGACTCGTATCGATACACTAGAATTCTGGCCTTGGGTATCTTCGCTGGTAGCATATCAGGGTCTCGAAGCCAGTTGACAGGCCTCTCGCCGTCTTTGCATATCCAAGACCAGTCAGCGTCTGACCCAAGGCCATGCACGGCAACGATGCTGCTATGATTAGACCAACATTCCTTAAAACAGGTTCAAAAACGTACTCGACCTCGGCATCGTCGGCGGCGTCGCGTGTCTGCTCAGGGTATACTAGAGTAAGACGCTTCCGGGTCTGATCGTACATGGTATTACTATCGGCTTTATTCATGGCCCAGACGACAAAGACAAACCTTTGTTCCCTCTCCCGGTGAGTTATCTGTGGGATGGTCCTGCACAAGCCGAGTCTTCTGTCGTAGTTTCTTGGAATGTCCAGCTCTCACCGTCAACACCAGGTAGACCGTGGCCACGACGCTCGCCACAAAGGTGAGCAGCCACGCGTGCGGCCACTCCATGTCAGCCAGATACTGAGAAGTACGTTGTCGTGGGTGGGCCGGCGAGGCTGGTTGGTGGCAAGACTAATGAAACTTTTACTTCTCAACAGCAACGATTGAGTTGGGTGTGAAAGTGCGATGCGGTACATGCAAGACCGCGTGGAAGAAAGAAGTTACACGCTTTCAGGAGGTGGAAGAAGGGCGAAGAGATGCAGTAGTCAGGGCCAACAGTTGGGACGCCTGCTTGCCTGAAGCATCCATGCCTACTGCCTGGGCGTTTCCCCGCCCCAGTGCCGCAAGGTGCAGGCTCAGCTGTGCCGCATCAAGGTTTGCACAGCGCCTTCTGTTGTTGCATTCGTTTTGCTGATCATTCTCGACGTGGTTATAAAAGTTATCGCGACGGCTGCTCTGTTTCGATCAGATGCTACGTGGACGAATAGGCATGCTCATATACGCGCCGGAGGATCAACCTGCATAGTACAGCGTGCACCCATTCAGCCGGCTAGTTGTAATTGTACGGAGCCTTGATGTGGCTGTGAAATTGTGGTTGGTCGATCAGCGCCACCATTACGGGCGACATTCATTACGAGGATCCCGCGCAATAGTACAGCTTCCTCCATAATCCAGTGAAATACTTAGAATGGAAAGTTGATATTAATACTAGGAACGGCTGTTTAATTCGGCTCGTACTCACTCGCCCCAGCGTTGCAGGCTCCACTGAGAGACCCACCACGACCATCTGCCTCCCAGACACGAGATAGCATGTTCCCGCCAGGCTCGCCACTTGACTTGAGATCTCGAAATACGGCAGGTCCAGAGCATTCGGATGATACATTATCCACCAAAAATTTGCTTCGTGACCATTGTTTAAATCAGACAACATAATTGCAGGTAGAGGAGAAGAAGAAAAAAACGCGCCTATTTTGTGCAGAACCAGCTTCAGCCCCTACTCTTTATCTGCTAGCGGTCGCGTGTGCTGCAACAGGCGGTTATTAGTGGGTGTCATGCCGGGGACAGGCGCTTTAGTTCAGCGGGCCGAAGAAAACCCACTCACGAACACCGTTTTTAGCTGTCACGGCACCCACGAACTTGAGCTGTTGCGCATAATGGTGTACAATTTTATGCTGGAGCACCCAGGGTATCGCTCTCGCGTGTGCTTGCACATGGCTCTGTCTTCATGTCGCGGTACGAGACAGGGTGCTGGACACCTCCAGAAAATACATCGGTCGCGGCATCCCAGCTCCTGTCGAGCGCGACGTGCCAGCCTCCCTGGAGCGAGATGACAGCGGCGCACCGTTGCATGGGTCTTCTGTCGAGGTGGACGTGACCGAAGCTTCCCGTCGTCTGTGCCGCGGCCGGGGCGCAGCATTCTCGTGTGTAAGCCTAAACACAGTGGCTCTTCTCCTTACTAAACTAACTTTGGCCCAATCCTGGACAACGTGACCTCGCTGCGGGCCGCAGCGCTGCACGCACCCGCCTGTGAAGCCTGGAAAGCTGTTGATTCCGTTGGGGTGAAGCTCGCTCCGCCAACAACATTCCAGTGAAATATGCAGTTCGAGAGGTTCGGCCAGCTACCAGCAGAGCTGAGGCATAAAATATGGAAGCTGACGGCTCAATCCACTTTCCGTATCGATTTTAAGTTGCGGAAATCTGGAAGCGTGATGGAGTGCGCGTTCACAGTTACCAGAGTCACGGGCAGTGTTTTGGCCTGCAGAGAGGCAAAAGGAGTGATAGAAAAAGAGATGGAGAATGCGGAAACCTTCAAAGGAGTCTGCGGTGAGATGAGACCAGCCGACTCAACGACGACATGGAAAATCACGCGTGCACCCGATATCAGACTGCAACCAGATCAGGACACGGTCTATGTCGAAGGTTTTCCATCCAAAGTGCCATTCGAGGTGCTTAGCTTCGCCTACCCTGCCCTTTGCCAAACTACGATTGCGATAGCTGTCTCTACCTGGAACCCGTTGGACGCGAAACACCGATTGACAGAGGTACCACAGCAATTATGCAATTTTTTTCCGCGTCCGAGGGCCGTCACGCTTGTCATCATAACGGGTATCGAAAAGAGGACTGCGGCCTTGGAGGAGGCGAGACAGCAGCTCCAACAAGATTTTGCCTCCACATCCATCTTCCACGACAAGTTTATGCGACTGCGCTACGCGAAAAGTTTTGCCGTGCTTCGAAACATTCCACTGTATATCAGCAGTTGCCAGTGGAAAGACATCACAAAACCTACCCTGGACAAGACCGAATTCTGCGACTCGTTTTGGTTTTTGCGGTGCAAACCTGAGGCCGAGATTTCGGCCGCCAACATTCCGCTGCAAGACCGTACTATGCTTAGCTTATCAATGCGTGATCAGATGTTTTGGCAAGTTAGTAAGAAAATGATATAAAAGTTACCTACTGCTGTTGCTACGCTAAGAACCTGGTGTATGCCCGTAGATGCTGAGCGGCTTGATGACGGCCACAAGCAAGGTAGGTCTGAATCGTCCATTCACTCTTGTCTATGGTCAACATATATACCGTCGTGGCACTGTATATTCACCGTCTGCATAATAGGGCGACATGCCACCGAGGGCGGCATGCTCGCTCCGAACGGACAGTGTAGCTCCATCGCAAAAAAGGGTCAATTCCTCCAGCAACTTGCGCCCATATATCGCATCGCCTCATATCCCTCGACTAGTAAAAATAGGCAAAACCATCATCTAGAGCGACCTAGGGCATGAGCTTTGTCTTCGTTCATATTTCGTAGTCCACATGGGCGCATTTCCCTCCTCATGCCATAAACCGCCATCAGCGGTATCCGCCCTTCCGTACGTGTCGGTCGTGAAACTTCCGCTCCATTTTTTTGAGTCGCCTTGCGCGTATCCAGTGAGTCGAGCACTTTGGGCGACATCCCGAGCAGCTCATCGCCAGAAAACCACAACCCTCCAGTGTCACCATCGGTGAGTGTCTTGACTGCCGCCAATTGAAGTTGGTCGATTTCTGCTTTAACCTCTTTCAGTCTATTACGAGCCTCCTCATTCTGTAGCGTCGCGCCTGAGCGCTTGATTTCACAGTACATGTGATTTAGTAGGTGCTTGTCCTCGGCGTCGAGGTGACTCCCGGAGTCCGCGCTCTGATGCACCGCGCGTATGAGGTCGGCTATGTCTTGTCTCATGAGCTGCGCGGTGTTAGCTTCTAAAATGAGTATCTGAGCTTCCCTTGCCGCACTGCGCACAGTGGACTCCGGAGCCGCCTCGGCCAACAAGCCACCGAGTATATTGAGCCGGCAGGCCGTGCGATTTGCGTTATCAATCAGTGGCTG
>JANAKD010000417.1:0-19776 GCA_027627215.1 Lecanicillium saksenae | reverse complement strand
CATGAGCTCTTGCTGAGCATCGTGATGGAACCCGTCCGGGAACTGTCGGCGGCCCCTCGCGCCGGTCGCAGGCGTGGACGATTTGCCAATCGCCATTGCCTACGGCTGCGCAAGAGCGCCAATGGTACGCTGGGTGCTGTTATCTACTGGTCGTACGTCTGCGTGGCCGAAAATTTTGTCTACAAAGGTGGGTACCAGTGTAGATGTGAGAGGAAGGTTGATCTGCATTCTTCGCAAGGATGGTTGGCGGCTACTGCAGGGTAGGCAATCTGTGCCCCCAGGCATTGTAGGTGAGGATCTGCGCAACACTGCGACGACAGCTTAGCAAAACTGCAGTCTACCAGTACAAGTACCAGTAGCTGCGCAGAGACCACTAGCGTCAGAAGGCACTCGCCAGACATGAACTCTAACCCTCACCCGCAGCAGTTGGTGCCCACCATATTTTAATATACTTACGAAAAGCCTGGGTAGGCTTAGGATTCTTGACGTTGACGACGCAGGCTATCGCTAGAGAAGCTTTGATTTTGTGCAAAGATCGAGCCGCCTAGCCAAGTCATAGCCCAGACATGTCTTATGCGTGTCTTGAACAGCACCATACTGCCTGTGATAGGGGAGCGCGTCACGGCCAGGAAGGCTAACCAAGACATGTTGGGCGACTGTGCTCATTCCTACTAGTATTCTCCTTCCCATTTTCGCCCTCGAGATTTCTTTTCTTTAATTTTTGCGTTCATCATCCGCCCACTGTATATTTGCGATCGCCGCAGATAGTGATGTGTGGTATCCCCATCTCGCCAAATACTAGGTGATTTCATTAATCACTATCCTAGCCACTTCGCATAGTATCCCGCAGAAATGAGTCCCGAGGCGGCATTTAAGCGATTCGTGGTTGAGTCTTGGTCACTTTTATCTGTAGCTATTCTCATCACCGGCTGGAGGACCTATTTTAGGATATCGTCTATCGGTATTCGAAAGCTTGACTGGGACGACTATCTGGTCCCTCTTGCGCTGGTGAGTCGTTACTCCTCATTTCTGCAATTATGTTGTTTTCGCTGATCGAGACGCGCTAGGTTTTTTACGCCGGAGAGACGGCTCTGGCATTCAGTGTCGGAAACGCGGCCAAGGGTCTCGCTAATGGAGGTATGACCGATGTAGAGAGAGCTGCTCTCTCTCCAAACAATCCCGAGCACCAACTACGGTAAGTAGCGAGAAACATTGGCTGGAATTTTGATGGGTGCACTGCGCGCTAATAAATGACACAGCATCATCGGTTCACGCATTCAGATTGCGGGATGGACATCGTACGGCTTTGTCCTTTGGCTACTCAAAACATCGATGCTATGTTATTACATCCGACTGACGGTAGGTTGCTGCTGTTTGGCATTATGTTTACTCTGCTGCTCCTGCGTGTGTAGATTGCGCATTTGCTTACATACCAGGCGATATGCTAGTCCGGATTGCACAAGAGTTATACCAGGCAAACCTATTTCGCATTCGCCCTCCTGGGGTCGACATTCATTGCACTCATGGCAACAACCTTTCTCTCCTGTAGACCGTTTCATAAGTATTGGCAGATTTATCCTGACCCCGGTAGTAAGTGTTGTCGCACCCGAAGCGTGTTCCATCCCTGAATTGACCAAGGACGCAAGATGCCTGTCAGCCTGCTGTTGCGACGCAGATAATATGGACAAATCTTGCGTTAAATGCCGCAACGAATTTGTACCTCATGTCGATTCCTGTGCCCATTTTGTGGAAGTCTGGATTGAAAATATCTCAGAAGATTGCCTCGACTCTTCTCTTCACCTCGGGCATCTTCGTGGTTGTGTGTTCCCTCTTACGGGGCGTTCTAATTACGGTTGTATGTTGCTGTCTTCTCGCTTTAGCATACTGCGTCTTGCGTTAACCAGGCCAAAGCAGGATCCTATCAACGGCCCTCAAACAGCTGGTGCCTGGGGTATACGAGAATCCTTTCTCGCCACCATCACCACGAATCTTCCCGTACTCTTCCCTCATATTAAACTGCTCTTCAAGTCGCACCTTCGACCTATTTTATTTTGTACTTCGCCCAAATCAAACCACTCAGTAACCCTTGTCGACACAATCGGCGGAAGCGATGGGCATGGTGGTTACCGTCGCCATCCCGTCAGGAGTGCGAACCCTCTTCCGACAAGGTTGACATTGACAGAGAGTGTAGTGGAGCTGATGGACCGCGATGTCGAGATAGGAGTGAGCAAATGTATCTCTACAGCCAGTGTTTAATGCGGCTCTTCGCCCACGATTTATTCGTATGCATGTAAATATAAACGAAGCATAACTTCCATTTTTCAGAAACAGTCGCCAAAAGATCTGTAACGCTAGTGGGCATGGCTCTTTTGTTCATTTCCCTCACACGAAATAGTCGAAAACACATGTGGCTGCATCATAAGCGCAAACGGAGTTCGACGCCTCTTCGAAAGATATACAACAAGTTCGTAAATGCTGACCATTTCAAGCTGCGTCACATTCCCGCAATCCGTCGTTTCCCGGCCAATGTCTGATATATCAAACCATGTTTTCCGGTTTCTGCGCGTAGATGTGAAATGGCATATACATGAGTGCATCGTTGTCGTGGTAGGCCCTACGGACACCAGTGAGGAATACCTCGACCTCCTCACGCTTTCCAGCCCAACCCTCGCACCATCCGGCCTGGAGCGATTGCCTGCAATCCGTCCAACAGAATCGTGCGCCAATATAGTCCCACCGTCTTGAGAACCTTGTTGAGATCAACACCGAGCCTTCCCAATCTTGCGCTGATATTCGACCAGAACTGTGCAATGTCATGGTCCTCTAAGAGTTCTAAATCTGGATTTGCACTGTGCCATAGCTGGCAAGGCTTGACTGGGAACAAGAAGTGACGTTGAAAGAGGCAAACAGTAGGCAAACCAACTCCGATGGGCATGGCAGCTCGACGCAAGGCTGGCTGCAGTGAGCGTGTAAGCTAGTGAAGTACAGTCCTCAGTGGACAATGAGATAGGCAGCACGATACTTATTATACACACCATTACATAAAATGTGTATTATTGTACGGGCTGCATCATGTCAATCGATTTATGCTTGCTGTCTGGCTCACAGAATAGTCTGTAAGACCGTTGATGCCTCCAATCTCATCATCTCCCGCTCTCGAGATTTTCTGCCATCTTCGGCCTGCCGGGCTAGAATTACATTTTCCTGATTGGCTAACTTTGCCAAAACTCTCCCAATCTGCCGAAGGCGATCCTCCGCATTGCGGACTTCCGTGCTTTGCTGGCGTTGCGGATGCATAGAGTATGCATTTTTCGTTCGATTTTGTTGCTGTGTGAGCATCATAAGATTTACTCCTTTGCTGTCCTCTGATTTGGTACGCAACACGCCTGTCGACGCGGGAAATACGGACCGTTGTATGTTCTCCTATTGTTTTATGAAATTATTCATGCTATTAAAATAGCAGAGACTGTGGTGCTTTATAAATCGTTGGTAATGTAAGTATTTCGTGTCTTCGTGTGCGGTCAAGACATCTTTTTGGTGGCATTTTACGAATATATTCATATTAATACTAATAGATCGGATATATTGTTATATTCTATAAATCGCCAATTGTAGAATTGAGTCATATAAACGAGGCGGGGGATCTGCTCTGTTTTGATCCTCTTCTGGACCTCTTCCCCTTTTCTACTTCTGGGCTCTCAATTTCCGTGTCCAGAGGACTCATTTCGGCAGCCATACAAACGCATTTGGGCAAGTAATGGATATCGTAGCGCGATTTCGAACGCTTTTGTCAATTACAGGAGTTTTTGTACATCGTGCACATTCACGCGCAGATGTCGACAAGGCGACTTTCCGTGCCCCAATCGAGATAGCCCCAGCCGGGGACCGCCGTGACAGGCGTCCTCCTCCAGTTCGCCTGTCCCATAAAATAATTGAGCATATTAATACAATACGCTGGAAAGACGGGAATGAATAACAAATATGAGTCGCTTACGCGAGCAGTCGCCGTGGAAGATGAGCTTTTTGTATTGTTGATGCGAGAAGCCTGACGGCCATTGTGACTACCTGGATATCCGAGTTTGCTGGTTTTCTAATCTAAGCGAGGCTTGAACGACTCGCCCGAGCGCATCCTGGAAGCGACGAATATCACAAAATAATCCTCAACGCCTCCATTGTCACTTTTCGCATACTCTTTCGCTTTTGTCACTTTTTCGCTGTGTATCATAAGCTGCTGGCTGGTGTAGAGATATTACCATAATAACCGAAATGGGTGGCGCGGGTGCATTTAGTGATTTTAAATAGCATGGTGTGGAAAGGTAACCGCTATTTTGGCCGCTGTGGCACCTGAGTACCTGGCATGTAACCACTGCAGAGCTGTTCACAGGCACTCACAACGCCACTGAAAGCCGCAGCGCCGGACCACCGCTTGTTTGTGCTTCGACAAATCGTCGCACAAACAGCAGCTTTAATGATCTTGGCCGCGGCCCCATCACTGCATGGCTGCCCCTCAGGCGGAACGTGAGATATATCTGATCCCCGATGTTCTCGAAGAAATGTGGACTAAAAATGCCACAGATGAGGAAGCCAAAGAGGAAAAAGACAGGGTATGGGTATATTGAAGGACCTACATGCGATACATGTGACCCATCTGAAGAACTCCAACGCGATGAACGGGACACAGTCGACCCCGAAATTCACTACGGCATTATCGCCTCTAGAACACACTTGTCAAGGATTCTAGCACTCGAGACGAGATTGCAGTGGGTGAAGATATATAGTAGAGCGTTAAGCGGTAGCTACCTACAGAAATGCATGTAACATACAAAAGGCCAAGAGCTCGAAAACAGCTCTATTCTAGGTACCTCTCTTTGGTAAGGGGGTCGGGAGCCAGCGCTTGGGGAGCTTGGCTTGATTAATACGCCGGTGGTGGCTCCGTGCTATACATCGAAGCAGGACCTCGACGCATCCGCCAGACAGCCAAGCTTGCCTGCCACTTTAGCACGGCACAACGGTCCTGCCACTTTAGCACGGTACAACAGTCCTGCCACTTGCCACGGGCTAAAGGTATATCTGGTGCGTTTTCGAGAATAAAGGCCAGATCTCTATTGGGATCGTCGCGATGTCCCTTGTGCATATAGGCAATAAGCTCCTTGGGATCCAGAACCAGGAATTTACCATATGGTGCTTCATGGTAAAGCTGGGCTAGATGGCTGAGGTAGGTATTCACAACGACTGTTTCTATGCTTCTCCTATGTCGGAGTTTTAGAGTAAAGAAGTACTTCCGGATTGGCGTCCAGTCATAGGCGCCATTGGAATTTCTTGTTAAAAGTAGACAGAGATCCGGCGTGGGCTTGCTCTCTAGCAAGCACAGAAGCTGATAACGGAGGTTCGGAATGTCGGGCCAATCGAGAGAGCGCTCCGCCAGATATGGACTGCGATCGATGGATAGTCGTCTTGTAAGCGAAAGAAGACCTTTGCAATGCCTTGTCACTAAATGTCTATTCTTGTGGCTGTAGGAGATGAGCTCACCCATTGCACCGTGTTCTCCGAAAGAACAGCAAAAGCGTCGTGCTATGTAAACAGTAGGAATTGTACAGTCTGCGACGCAGTCTCGCTTGTGATACCGCTTGAAGTAGGAGTCTGCCAACTTTTGTGTTCCGACACTGTTTATATAGTTCAGCGATGGGGGAGGCGCTCTGAGACAGGTGCTTCAGGCTACGTATGTCCAGGGAAAACCGCCTTTTCGTGCCTTTCGGAGCTTGGTTACTGCGTGACATTAGCTTGCGGGAAATTTTTTAGTAGAGAATTAAGCAGTAACTAGCCGTTAAGCCCTGTTCAGGCCGGGAAAAAGGGTACTTTGCAGGTACAAGCTATTTTTGGACACCCACACTAAGTTTGTTATGTAGGTGTTCACCCGCGACACCCATTTCGGTTTGGTTTGGTACCGAACGCGACCATCACCCCGGGTACTTTCCGTGGTAACGCTGCATACAACACTCGTGTCGCTGATAACAGGCGCCGCTTCAGCTGCTGTAGATAGGACGCTGAACACTTGAGGAATAGCCTTCAAGCCAGCCAGTTAATACAAGCACCGCACGAGAACCCGTGCTACCAGGGAGGAGACGAGGACTAGAGCAGAAATGGGAGGATGATCGCTTATGGGTTTGCAGGAGGCAGAGACGCCACTTTCGGACATGTAAAGTAACTTAGCTAGTGAGCCCTATTGGCTTCTTTTAGTCACCGGGCGTAATAAACTTTTGGTTTGGTACCGAACGCGAAACTAGAGAAACCAAAGCAAGAGCAAAATATTGTCAAGGTAWTAATTTCCTCCACAGGGGGAAGTAGGTTACTTAGAGACTAACACGCAAAGATGACGCCCAGTAACGGAGAAAAAATTCATGATGCTCCCAATCAAGCTCCTCCCAAAACSACATAGAAAAGATACTAACCCACCCGGTGAAAGTTGTTGCACTGGTCTCCTTGGAAACCCGTCAACGACAGTTGTGAAACGACGAAAAAAAATCTNCCCCCCCCAAAAAGGTCCGACACTTGAACAGAAGATAAAAACGATAAAGGCGTGAGAATGTGTGGGAGCAATTTGTACAGTCGTGGTATCATGTACAAATAAGAGAAGTAGTAGCGAGCGTGGGCATGTGACAGCTTTCTATGCAATGCGGTCGTCAAATGTCAGCCGCCTCCTGGCGAGGCTCATCGGCGTACGGGTCATGCTCGTGGAGCCAGGGGTTCTCCATTGCTTCTGCGCAGGGCTCGGGGTGATGTTAACGAAGTCAGCAAAGTCGAATCCTTGGTCGGGTGTGTTGGGGAAGAGGTTGCCACCGCCGGGTGTCGTCATTATGGAAGACGGCAGATCAAGCTTGCTGCTCCTGGGGGGCGGGGTGGTCAGATGCTCCATGGCTTTGTCGGCAGGAAAGGGAGAATCAGCGAGGTAGAGAAGTAAATCTGCACCTTCCTCGCCCGCCTTGCCGTTACCCGCAGGACTACCGTTTCCTTTGCGCTTGTTGGAAAGAGATCGGGTCTGCATAGGCGGGGTGTGAGGGGGCGATGATCGCAAATTGTTGATGCTAAATGAATGGACTGGCAAAAGGTCCTCGTCGTCCTCGTCGGAAGCGGCAGCAAAGTTGGGCGAGGCAAGCTCGTTAGTCATGCGGCGCTGACGGAAGAACGATACATCAGGACCGGCGGATGTAGTAAAGTGCTGCTGCTTGCAGGTTCTGATAGGCGATAACTGCGCCAGCTGGTGCGCATCCTTCCAGGAGCTATATTCCCGGAAAGACTTGTGAGCCGTCGGCGAGCCGCGGAAGCGCTTGCTAGGGCTGGACGAGGCATTGTCGAAGGTTGCGATATATGTGCGCTTGCGGTGACCTGAGCTTCCATTGTTGGAACCAATGGGATCGGAAAAGAGAGGCGCTTTGAGAGAGGAGCTTATGAGTATTTTTGTCGGGTATGGGAGGTCGGAAGCGCTGGAAGAAGAGTCGGAGAGGACATCGCCCTCATATAGCTTCTTGCGGCGAATCTGTTCCTCCATCTTGGGCTCGATGATGTCGAGGGTCAAGTCTTCCCAGCCATGCTTGGTTTTGAATTGGGCGAGAGCGAGACGGTTTTGCAAACGGCGAGCTACCTATACAGAGAAGAAGAAACATGTCAGTATGGGATTATAACATTTCGATTCATTGCTGCGAAGTGATGCAGCCAAGTCGAGGACATGGCTGGGGTAGGAAAACACATTGCGTATCCCTTCACTCACCTTGCTCACTTCGGCCCTCTTCAAGACGGAGTCAATCACATCCTCGGGCTGTTTTTTACACGGCGACGACGTGATAAGATACATGAGAATCGTAGCCAATCCTGGTAGGCTATCGGGGGTGAATGCAGACGTTGACGAGGTTGAGGGTGCAGGGTTGGATGTGCTCAGACGAGGGAGGCAGGAGGACGAGACCRCTACGGTTTACGTTGGGTAGCTGGTTGGCTGGCTACAGGCCAGCCAGCCTTGGTATGTGAAACGGAGTCAAACGGAGCCCAGCGCGGCGCCTACAAGTGCTGCCACAGCGCCCCAGCCAAACCTGGAAGCACTAAAAGGTGCCTGTAGCGTGAGGGGTTGCATGGCCAAGCTAAACAGAACAAGGAAAATACTCTTCCAATTCCACCCGATCATCTACTTGGGGTCTGACAATCACTACTCTTGTTCAGCGAATCGGAGCTCAAGCAAGCCTCACTCGCCACGTCTGCGTTGGATTTCCTACCGCTCCACTAGCAGACGATCGTAATAGGCATTATAGGCTCCAAGATGGGCGAATCGACAGCGGTGGGAGAGGGGGTTATATATTCAGCCTCCTCGGTTTGGCGGACAAAACAACCATGCCATTCATCATGGCATGCAGCACCTACTAGCGCCAATCACTGCGAGCTTACAACAATTGTGCCATGCCTGGGGCGACGGTGGTGGTGAAAATGCAGAAGCGCGAGAGGGTGGATTACTTACGCATACATATGATAGGCACGCGCGGCGGATGACTAGGCTGCATGTAATACAGGCTTGTTTGAGGGGTTCACCAAGGCTTAATAGAGAAGGAGAGCAAAAAAGGGGTAAATTTTTCTCAAAACGACATCGAACTGACAGCCAAATCCATTCAAATGCTTTGAAGCCTGTTCACCAGTTGTAGAACTAGCAGGTGGTGTTTGGAGGCTCAGATTAGCGACACATATGTGTGTGGGGATTTGGCCAAAGCTATTTCGGCCCTGACTGACCTACCTGACATCAGTTACCGCAGTGTGGCACTTCTAACGATCAACCAGGCAGCTGCACTTACCCTTTGCAATCCCCGACAACACTCTGGCCAGGAGCATGTGCGTTCCATCTATAACAACTTCAAACGGCTATGGAAGAACGAAAACGGTATATTGGTAATTTGGATTCCTAGCTCTAACCAAAACAGGGCCATAAAGTCGGCCAGGCGGGAGGCCCACGGTCGTGTGCAGATACAATACAGAGTAGCTTCGCAGAGACAATATCTTCAGTTGAGACTCCTTTTTCCAGCATTGAAAAATACGTTCTCGGATTTCGTCGCTCAATGATGGCGCGATGGTCAATTTTGTAGCGCTCATTTTACGGTGACTGAGTGGAAATGGGCAACTTACAGTGGTTATGCTTAACTAGGTAGTGTCTGTCACGAAGGGCAACCGCCAACCCATAGCGGACAGCCCTCCCAGCMTTACTACCAAAACCCACCCGCGACTCTAGCGCTCTCAGGCCGTCTCCAGCACTCTCACTCTCAGGCTCTTGTTAGCACTCTCCCCAGCACTCTCCAGTACTTTCAGGCCCTCGCCAGCGCTCTCTACCTCACAGCTACCGCTCCCAAGTTGAGCTCAGGTATGTTTCAGTTCATTCAGGCGCCACGCACGCGAACTTGCCACGGACAGCTATGTTCTCCGCACAATGGACGTCTGGTAAATCGGACAGCTGTAGCCCTYGGCGAAACAAAGGCAGTGGCTTGAACCACCGTAGTGGACCACTCGCCCTTGTTCATCGCTTGCCCTTCGCGTACAGTAATTTCGCAGGAGCTAATCTCGTCCATACCGATGGCGATAAAGCCGACGAGGCCGATTTTCGCATTRCTGGCTTCAATTACTAGTTAGCACAGCCCTCGTTGCCATGGAAGAGAAATAGCCTTGCGATAAGATCGCCGCATCTGGCCCGTCGCTGCTCGTTCTCTAGTACCTCAACGAGTGGCACCTTGCGGGCCAACTGCGCGCACAGTAGTTCTACGCTGACAGCGTGCCTGGTTTCAGTGCGTGGTCTCTCAAGTAATTGCTGGCACTCGAGACAGGCCAGCACAAATGGGCTGTGACTTTCTAGGTGATGACACACTCACCCCAGCACCTACAGCATGCTAGCACAGAGATGCCAGATCCGTTCAGTACCCAGTCGGGCTGGCATGCACCTCATGGCAACCGATTAGCACGCATACGCTCCTAGCATGACTTATACGGCACTTTTTTATCCTAGCCCTACTTGTATCCTAGCATGTAAGAAGATCTGGCACTCGGCGGCTCCTAGCACCCTGTGGTCATCTCGCGCGCTGGCACATGCTTGGTTAATGAGCTCGGGTGCGCTTTCGCGGTTGCCAGGCCGCTTGTCTCTTCTTAGTAGCAAGCTAATTCGGTAGTTACTCGCCCAAAGTTCTGCGGGATGTAAGAGAGGGGATTTAAGAGGGTTGAGATGTAAGAGACGATACGTAAGAGAATCGGGATGTAAGAGACGATATTTAAGAGGAAGGATTTAAGAGAACCGGGATATAAGAGATGGGACGTAAGAGAATGGGAATGTAAGAGAAGGGATTTAAGAGGGTTGAGATGTAAGAGAGGAGATTTAAGAGGGTTGAGATGTAAGAGAAGATATTTAAGAGGATCGGGATGTAAGAGAAGGGATGTAAGAGAAGGGATGTAAGAGAAGGGATGTAAGAGAAGGGATGTAAGAGAATCGAGATGTAAGAGAGGAGATTCAAGAGATTTGGGATGTAAGAGAGGGGATTTAAGAGGGTTGAGATGTAAGAGAGGGGATTTAAGAGG
Source organism: Lecanicillium saksenae (assembly GCA_027627215.1). Taxonomy (NCBI): domain Eukaryota; kingdom Fungi; phylum Ascomycota; class Sordariomycetes; order Hypocreales; family Cordycipitaceae; genus Corniculantispora; species Corniculantispora saksenae. The sequence continues at coordinate 9,189 of JANAKD010000417.1, read as the reverse complement.
GTTGAGATGTAAGAGAGGGGATATAAGAGGGTTGATATGTAAGAGAGGGGATTTAAGAGGGTTGAGATGTAAGAGAAGGGATTTAAGAAGGTTGAGATGTAAGAGACGATACTTAAGAGAATCGGGATGTAAGAGAGGAGATTTAAGAGAGAGGGCTGAGGAGAACCAATTCTCTCTTATATCTCCTCTCTTACACCTCAATTCTCTTAGATCCCCTCTCTTACATCTCGACTCTCCAAACTGTCTTCTTTTAGAGCTGTAGTCCTAGGTAGGTCTTGCCTTTACTTGCAGCTCAGAAAACTTCACTTTCAGGCAACATTACAGTGAGTCTTCATATTTCATGGTATTCAATCAGAACTGTCTGCTAATCTTGCCCTTTTGTGTCGTGAGTCCTCCATTAACGGATCCCGTACCTTAATACCAAGCTGGGATGCCTGCTTAACCACTATTATGTTTGTCCCCGCAGCCATTATCAAATCCAGGCATTTACTGGGGGAAGCCAAATGACGGCCATGTATATCAAACAAGGAGCATTTTTGCCGCATATACTCTTCTGCGAGTTTCTTAACTTGCGAGGGTGCATCCGCATTATTCTGGACTCGATTTGATTCCTTCAAGTTCCCATCCGAATCAATGACGGTCTTGAAAATAATACACGCCGGTGAAGAACGGGATGCTTCTCTCGAGGAATTCATAGCTTTCTCCAATAATCCTTCACCAGGAACTTCAAGTTCCCTGAAGTTGAAGTGACTGATTCCTCGCCGTCCTTGCATCATCGGTGCAGCTGCAGTCTGGACCGGTGCTGCAGGGGAAGCGAAAACGAGCTCTTCTGCTTGTTCTTGCAGAGAAATGACTGAATTATCATATGCAGGGCTTTTCAGTTGGGTTGATTCTTCATCTGCCATGAATTCGTCATACTTTTCGGCCACGATGTCATCGAATGCCAATGTCGAACTATTTCGTTCCGCCTTGGAACGTTGAATGCTCGCTAACACAGCTTGCTCGTGAAGTACCTGCTGTTTAAGCTCTGTCAGTTTCTCCATTTCAGTTGCTGTGTCCAGTTTTAGTTGCTGTAGCGTGATGGCTTCTTCCATCATCTGAATCTCACGGTCCAGCCCGCTTTCAACCTCAAGCGAGTTGTGGCTCCCGCCGTCATTTTCTTGTGTTCGCACACTCGAACTGAGAATCTCCTGTCTTGCAGTTGAAGACAGCGTTGAATCTCCAAAATATGCCCGATACACCGACATACGGACGAAAAGTGAGGAGATACGGTTCCGGCTATCATCAATGTCGCTGCCGATATTCGGTAAAAAGAGTTGCGACTTGTCATGTGCATGGTCAGCTGCATCCGGTAGACCGTACCTCGCGGGGCTTTTAGACCGATTGGTGTATGTTTGCGTGCGTCTAGACTCCGAATCGATTGGGCGAGCTTTCGCAAATATGCCCGCAATTTGCGACGCAAGCTGGTCCAGGTTGTCGTATTCAAACGAACTGGACTGCCGAGCGGCAAGAAGTGCTTCTCTAGCAATAGCCCAATCAGCTGAATGGGACAATATTTCGTGGATTTCGTCCGACTCAAAACCAAGACGCAAAGCTAGAGAAGCAAGGCCATGTAAAGCAGCAACATCTACCTTAGGCCGTGCCTTGGCCAGGAGATTTTTCCGCTGCAGCTTAGCAGGTAGATTCTCGTATTCGCGAAATGCCGCTAACCAAAGCTGTTGCATGCCTAATCTGAGACGGTCGTCGCTGTTGCCTGCAGTGCTGCCAAAGCGGATATTGGATACCTGGACAATACACCTATCCTGGGCTTGCCCAATGTCGGTAAACATGTCTCTCAAGCGACGGGAAATACTGTCTTTAGATTCAACACCCAGTATGTTCCTCAAGCCACATGCAACATTTTCCAGAAATTTGCGATCCTCGAAAAAAGTGAACAAGGATGGGATCAAGCATTGAGTGGAATGCGCGCACACTCTCGACCATAGTGTTTCGCGGTATTCCTCGGGAATCTCAGTGAAAAGTTTTCCACTCCGAAACATTGACAGCAACTCATCTCGATCAATTTTGAATGCACCCGGTGCTTTACCCTGAAGCCTCTTCACGGTATCTTTGTCAATCTTTCGCATGAGATTCAAATCTCCTTGGCAAAGCTCATACCACCACTGGTAGGTATGCTCTAAATACGAGATATTTTGCTATGTATATTAGCGAACCGAATTGCCCGTTTTTATAATAAACTAACTTTTTCACATCTCATGGAAATCATGGAATTCACGACTGAAAGTCGCATGCCATCAAATAGCGCTGGAACTTGCAACAGGGTATTAAAAGCTTTCGTATACCCCTTGTGGTTATCAAGTTCTTCGAAGTTCTTCCTCTGGGGTGAAACTGCTAGTCTGGCTCGCCAAAGCTTCTCAAAAAAAGTGTTCGCCTCGCCTTGCACTCCCTGATATTCGCGGATTTTTCGGTAGAACTCTCCGTCACTGGGTTCTTTCTTGTACTCAAAATCTTCGACAAGCTTCTTTTTCAGTTCAACGCTAGAATCTGGGGCTTTTGTCAGCCAGCTGGTAACGACTTCCACAGAGGCAGCTCACCATCAAGAAATAGATCCACATCCCAGCGCTTCTGGGAACCCTCGAGTACCTCTTCCGCCGCAATTAAACTATCATGTCCTTGGAGACACTCCAGTGTGATGGTAGAGGGCAGTTCGAGTTTTGGGTGTGGAAATGAGCTCGCAATTAGACTCGTGATAGAGATCTGCGAGCGATTGAGGGCTTCCTCTAAGTCTTGTTGGCGGATAAGGACTTTGGCTCTGTATTTGCCACCCGCCTGGCACGCTTCGAGCTCTTCGCGAAATAGTATTCTCAGAGACGCAACGCTTGTAGAATCTTGAGCCCCAATTTGTTTTTCAGAGGAAGTATTATATCGGATAGCGTCGAGCCGAATGCTAGCTGTTCCGCAAAACTTGGCTCGACGCTCCTCCTCAATGCGCTGGCTATCTGTTGGCATGCTTTACTTGTTGTAATGCTCGTAGAGCTTATTGCATAGGCTGCAGCACAGAAGAAAGCGCCACTGGTGATATTTATGGATTGAACTGCAAGATATAACCAGACATGGCCAAAAATGGTCAAGCTAATCTAAAGTGAGCCGTTAACACTTGAAAGGGTTTTTGTTGCCATATACAGTGTTGTAACATGTGGTATATGCACCAAACAAAGCTGACAATGGATCTTAACTGCTTGCTATCACTTGCCGTCTATTTGCTGGAATACAATTCAGTTACGCGTCTGGCCTGACGTTCGTCGAAATGGCAGATTTGACCAGGTTTATGCTCGAACGCGTCCTAGTACCAGGGAAAAGGGAGCTCCAGATATCATTTTATAGACAAGCCCACAGCAACGTTACAACTTTAATCGTGTATTATCTACCGCTCTCCCGACAAATTTCTTCCCGGAAGCGATGCAACACTGCTGCGTTGTTTAGGTATTCAATGCCTCTTTCAACGACACGCTACAAAGCCATAATATTTTCGCAAAATGCACTACTGGCCTCTACAGATATTCATGAATTCGGACGGGTAGAAAAGCATACAGTAGATGGATATTTTAAGCCAGCTATGGCTAGCGGCGAACCACAAATGACTTACTGTGTTGGCGCTCTACTAATTGACGTCGTGCTCATCCTTCGTAATCATAAACGACCGAACGTATTCGAATCGATATAACGGCATGTCGAGCATGCCAAAGAAAATCGAAATACTTTTTGGAAAATGACCTCTCATGGCAGCACTGCAATATCACATCAAAACATGGCGATGTTGAGGTTGCTCAAAGCAAAAGAAGAAGGAAAACCAGCTCGAGATATCCTACTCATCAAGACGGCAATACCATGGAACACCTACGAAAAAATTTACGACATGACTCTCGGAGCGAATGAACCATTCTTGGTAGTTGAGCGCAAAAGCATAACTTGCGATTTGTTTTTAATGCGCCGCTTTTCTGCACTTACAAACAATCAGATCAATATGCTGGAGTTCATTCAGCACCCTAACTTTGCGACAGCACATGAAATATATAAATTGGAGGACTCTTATCTCGTTGTTTTTGAACATCTAACGGTGTCACTCGCGGAAGCTGTGGGCAACCCTTTCCTCAACAGGCCCCGGCTTGCTGCCATCATTGGCCAGGTACGAGATTAACCGAATCACGGAAAGCGTAAATGCTAAACCGCATTAGATTGTTGAAGCCCTCCAATTCCTTGAGACGCATGACTTAAGCCACAACCATTTGAAGCCATCAACCATTCTTCTACATCCCAGTGGCAGGGTCAAACTCAGTAACGTCTCCCCCACGCGCTTACAACAATGGATGCTAACTGGATTATGCAGTAGGTCAAGAAAACTGCACCAAATACAGCTCTCGGAAAGACATAAGAGACCTTGGCTGTGTAATGATGGAGCTTATACAAGGCTATGCAAAAGATAGTGAAAACTTAGGCCTTGATAATCCTCAAAATTGGGATGCGGAAGTGGTAGATTTCCTCTCGGCGACTACGTCCGCCTCAAGCGTCTCACAGCTGCAGAAGGTACGCATGCGACCCATTCAAGTACAAATAAACCTACTTACAGTTCATAGCACCCGTTCATACAGCGCTGGCAAAAGGAGCGACTTAAAGGATTTATATCCCTCGTTATGAAGTGGGCAATGCCCGAATGCAAATATCTCGGCAGCGTGGCAAATGAAGAAACCTAGCATCAATAAGTCCGAAAGCCTCTGAGTTCAGTAAAATTATTGTTATTCTGCGCAAAATTATTATAGCTTGAGGTTATACTCTCTGTCCTTTAAATAGTCCAGCGCTGTGACAGCTAAAAAATGGGCGGCATTGGCGCTAATTTGCAGGCCTTAAAACCGCCTATTTCAAGCTGTTACAGCGCACTTTAATTATACAAGAGAGAAAGTGTAATCTCAAGCCAATTTTGAACCAAACAATATAATTGTTATTTAATACTACGTATTAATACTGGACTTAAAATACACAGAAGACGTGGAGAGACGCAAACCTCGGTCGCAAGAGGAGGCCTACGTACAAAACGATGCTGAGGTCTCTGGTCCATCATTGAAGGCTTTCAAAGCTAGGCCGACGTCCAAATTTCTACTTTGATGGTATCGGTACTACATTGAAAGGATTTCCAATTCTCAATAGCTCATGGCAAATAGCCATGACTTGCATGCCCCCTAGTAGCCCTAATCCCAATCGGGCATGCCTCCTTGTGTATTACGCATTCCATTTCAACCTACCTTGTCTTGCATTGTCAGTCTTTCAGTCGCATTTGCCTGTTGCACCGTGTACACCGATACTAGTGTTCTCTCAGAGTCGACTCAATAGGGTAAGCACGTCGCAGGAAGAGTGTGTTGGTAAACAAAGACGGTGATGACCAAAGAGTAAGATTTCTAAAATGGGTAGATGGCCGAAATAGATAGATGGCCAAAACAGAAAGATGATCAAAACAGGACAATGCTGGAAACCATAGCAGACTCTGCTACAGCCAACTTCCACAGAAATACTATGGGAATGTTTACATTAATCCTTGCCCAGTAAAAGTAAATAATTATGCTAAGTCTGCGCTGGCCATATATGTCTTGGCAATAAGTTTCTAAACTAACAACCTCTTTCTGATTCTTTCATGCGGCGCCAAGCTGAGCTCAGCGGGCTGCTCTGCGGAAAGGTCCTTTGTACATTTTTTGACTTTGCGATAAACCATGTGCATTTTGGTCTAGTTTTCGAGATATTTAAAGGCCAACTCTAGTTCCTTACGTATTCGCGGCCAGGGGTTGAGATGGGTCTCGACCGGTACTTAATCTTTGTTCCGCCATTTGCTTGAATTTTGCAATATATCCCTAATGGCATTATCATTCGAATCTTTCGCGATTATTGCCTACTCTCTTACTGTCCTTGGAGTCTTACTTGTAATATTTTGCTATAACTTCAGATCAAAGCTGGTTGCCTTGAAAGTAGCCGCACGCAAACCGCTACTCAAACATCTGTTCTACGCATCCGTGGTACATAGTCCACGCTTCAAGCTGGAATGGACTCGAGCCGAGTTTCTGGGCCAGCTCCTCTACCTATGCTTGAGCGCATTCTTTGTTTCTTTCAAAAGCAAAGATCTTGGTACAGCCGGCCAACGAGCGGGGACTATGTGCATTGGCAATCTCGTGTTATTGTATATAACACCTCATCTTGATACCCTAACCAACACGCTTGGCTTGCAGTGGCGTACCGTTCGTAGGATTCATGGATTGCTCGGTTTCACGGCACTTTCACTGCTTGTTTTACACATTGTTGCTTTCGCATTTTCCAAAACTTCATTTGCCATGGACATGATCGAACATAAATGGGCAGTTATCGTGAGCATTTTTCTCTATTAGGCACAAGGCCTCCATAACTGATGAAGTATTTCCAGGCAGCGGCGTCTATGGGAATTTCCGTCCTAATCTGTGTTCCCTCAATTAAATTGAGATGGTACGAGGTGTTTCTTCGCCTTCATCAGGGGCTTGCAGTCGTTTCAGTGTACGGCATCTGGGTGCATATCGCTTCGGAGCGACTACTCCCGCGACTCCACTTGTACGTGCTAGTCAGTCTCGCCGTCACTGGTATTATACTTCTAAGTCTCTTGATAATATGTCGGAATGGAATTATCTGGCACAACATTCCTCGCGCGGACATTATGCACGCAGAAGGTGCTGTGCTCATCAGAGTAAATCTGTCCCGTCCTATTCGAGTGAAGGCCGGCCAGTACATCAGCCTTTGGCTGCTTGTACCTTCAACAAGCATACGGTCTCTCATTCAGTGTCATCCATTCATGGTAGCGTCGTGGTCGGAGGATACCGTTGACACGATTGACCTGCTGATCGAGCCACGGAGAGGGTTGACCCAGCACTTGCTACGATGCAACCGTACGCCGCAACATCTCTGCCCGGCGCTTTTCACTGGGCCACACGGAAATAGTATACCAGTTGGGGACTATGAAGTGGTTTTGATGGTAGCTAGTGGGTACGGGATCGCTGCGCAGCTGCCGTATCTCAAACAGCTTCTACACAACTACAACAGACGCAGTGTACGGTCCCGCCGAATTCACCTGGTTTGGGAACTGAAAACATTAGGTACGTCGTCCGTCTTAATACGAATATGACTAACATGAACAGATCTAGCGAATGCGATCGAGATCCTGCTGAACAACGCGTTGGACGAAGATACTCTGGACAACGGTTATGTGAGTAGTATCGAGCTATCCTAAAATCACTAAGACGGTACTAATTAATGGCTGATAAACGGAAGATTCTGCAAATATCGGTCTACGTTGAGCAAGTGCAGATTGGACAGCGAATCAGCCGTCGCGCTGAAGTGATTAAAGGACTTCCAGATTGGCATTCTATTATAGAAGAAGAGGTTAAGGGCAAACTCATCAAACGAGTGCAGGAAGAATCYCCCACCATTGATAGCATGATTGTTACAGGTGAGTTACGCTTTATCACTTTCACAGCCATAAACTAAGAGATACAGTTTCTGCTTCCGCCTCAGTGCGGCAAGATCTGCGAGCGAATGTGAAAAGACATGTGGGTGATGGAGTTTCTCTAGTAGAGTTGGATTACCAGCCTAGCTGATTTCAATCTCCGGCAACCCGCTAAATTAGTGTTAACGTACATGATAAGTGGGTGGGCCAGACAAGTGGGTGGGCCACCTAACCGTGGCCCTCAGGCTATGTCTCTTTATAAACCGGCAGCATTAGCTAGAATTAACTGAAATTATTCGGAACCGGATTCCTCAGAGATTTTTACTACTATTTGACAAGTTCGTATGGTATGTCCGATCTCGCCGCAGCCGCCACAGCGCCGTCCCCTCGTATCTGCCTCCAACCCACGACATCTACTCTGTCGCGTTTCATGCCTCATTTGTACATCCTCCCCGTTCGGAGCCTGGATACGCTGTCCTTCGGCTAGAGTCATACTCCCTCCACGTCGGAGACGCTTTTTTTTAGCCCTTCTACGCCGACTAAGTACCGGTATCTCATTCTCCTCTCGAAGGAGAATGTTCTCGGACTTAAGGAGAGCAATCTGATGCATAATTCCGCGCGCCCCCTTCGAAAGCTGGTCAACCGCTTCATAAATAGATGTCGGTGAGCTATTTTGGTGACAGGAGATTCGGCGCTTGATAAAATCTGACTGAGAACACGCCTCCGTCGGATTATTTGGCGTCTTGGAGACCCAAGGCTCGGGGGATCCAAGACCTCCCTCCATAGGTGTTGGCGTTCGTGGCGTTATATCTAGTCCGGAAATCACCGTCTCGGGATCAAATGGAACGATCCCGGCCCCCTTAAAACCTCCTCGAATATTCTTTTCCGTCATTGACTCTGTAAATGCCTTAAAAAACGCAGGGAAGAAGTCCTCTTTCGTGATGTGGCTTGTACCCACCCTCATCTTCATCTCGATTTTTCGGCCGTATGCAGCCTTCAGCGGGCTAAAACAGCCTACGTCAAGAGTCTGCAATAGATGTGATGAATGAGGAGGCATACAGAGAGTGATAATATTACTCTCCTTGCAGTAGAGCTCAAAGTCTGTCGAGTGGTGACTTTCATGACCGTCCAGAACAAGGAGACGATATCCACCTGTTGTACGTGGTTTAGTGTACTTATCGAAATGTCGAATCCATTCCAGGCCTCTCTCATTTGTGGTCCATCCGTTTTCAGAGGTTGCGATTACCCAGTCCTGGGGAAGAGGGCTATTCTCATACCAGCTTGACAGATGAAACTTCCCTGACACGATGATGAATGGAGGGACCGTCCAGCCTTGAGAATTCACACCTTGGATTACAGTCACCCATTCCCTATTTCCAGGCTGGACCAATTTTGCGTTCGAGCGCTTATCAGCACTAGTGACGACCATACCTGTTGAAATAACCCCCATCATAAAGCCTGTCTCATCTAAGTTGTAGATATCTGGCTCCGCGATCCCATACTTAGCGACTGTATTATGCACAAGTGTGAACCAGCCACGAATAACCTCGGGATCTTCGCATTTGGCTCTCTTATAGTCGTACTTGCGAAAATATCGCGTCTTAATTTCCGGTTGTCGCCTGACGAAGTTGGAAGCCCAGCGTTTTCCGACCTTTGGCGCGCCACGGTCAGCGAGCAAT